>OMNV01029508.1:136649-185603 GCA_900303265.1 Brotula barbata
GTGACTTTAAACACGTGTGTGTGTGTGTGTGTGTGTGTGTGTGTGTGTGTGTGTGTGTGTGTGTGTGTGTGTGTGTGAGCCAACCATCCTGCAGTGAGGTTAGTTTAACATGAGACAGACGGTGGAGCCTTTTACTCTTCTAGTGTTTTCATCTCGGCTAGAGTGACGCGACACACGCAGAAATGTACACATCTTCACCAGTACATCTCTGCTTACTGAACTGCACATTCGTCCGTTGCGGTTAAGGACCGTTGTGAAGTCCTTAATGCGTTTTTTTTCTCTTTTTTTCTTAGCATAAAAAGCAGTTTTAAAAACCGCTGACGTAGAATCTTTTCACTGTAACAAGGGCCAACCCAGCAACACACTACAAGAAAATAATCACAGTTCAAATGGTTATCGTAAAGAGTGCAGCCCCGGCAAAGACACTTCTGTACTGTGAACACTAAGACGCCGTAGCCGTGTGGACAGACTGAGGATGATCATTTTCTCAATCTCTAATCTTCTAATCTCGCTCAACAGTTGAACCCGTGACCACCAAAGGTCGCGGTTTGGCTGATGTTCACGGTCTAATAATGTCAAATCCACCGCGTGACGTTCGCCGATGAAAGCGTTTTAATCTGTCAGAGGACAAACTTCTATGCGGTTAAAGTAGATTGAACACAGTGCTGTAAAATGACCTCTCCTCTGATTGGTGGCCTGCTGACAGTTAAACAGCGGCAGTCGCTTAGCGACGGCAGAAATCCAGCGTCAGGTGTCGAACGTACCACAAATCTTTATCTCACGACGGCCACAACCTTAGAGAAGAAACATTCCTTCATGAAATCAAACGGGACGTTTCAGGGATCATTCCACGATTCTAAGGGTGATTAACATTTGTATCCTTAACACAACAAAGGCGTCTGGGGGATCCGATCGTTCGTTAAACGATGGCTGTGGTGACAGATGACGTGAAAAATGCAGAATAGGAAATCTGAAGTGTGCAAACAAACACAATCATACTAAAATGCCCTCCCCCTACACACACTCGCTCGCTCGCTCGATCACTCACTCACTCGCTCACTCACTCCCGTCTCCAGGTTCGTCCCTGTACCAGTTGGCCAGGTGAGAGACATCATCAACTCCGGTGATATCGGCGCTGACGACGCAGATGTCCCAGGAACCAATCAGAGTCAGCTGTACAGGTGAGGCTTCCGTTCATAATCCCTCAACATCAAGGATTAATATTGCTTCAATATTGCCACAAAAATAGAATAATATTGACTAACACCTCAACTTCTTAACCAAACACACGATAATTACATGAGCCCTCATTTATCAGGCCACCGCGGGACCCACAATTCAACTGTTCACGTGCAGCCATTTCCACACACGACTGTCTACTACCCCAATTTGGTTCCGGAAAATAAATCAAACATTTGAAGCGCGTGTGATCAGACAGAAAGGTGAAAAAAGCAGTTCAGTAGTGTAAGAAAAAGAAAAATCAGTAGTTTAGATTTATAAAATAAAAATAAAATGAGTTTGCATCAAAGCCGGCTGCAGCAATTTTGTTTTATTTTTTAGTTTGCACTGCTCAAATAATTGAAAATATCTTGGCATGTTTATCAAATAGACAGTTTCATCACTGTTAACCACTTAAGTCTCAAGACCAGTGGACCTAGACCGTCCACTGAGTGGTTCCGGCTCTGTAAAGCCTTTAGCAAAGCAGCAAGCACCCCTGAACCAGAAACGGGGCTTCACAACCTTTGTTGGTATAAACGGCGACAAATTTAGGAACAAAGATCGGATTTGTACAAAAATTGACGAAGCATAAAACACCTGAATAGTAACTTTCTGGTGTTATGCTAACTGCCACAATGAGCTCAGTTCAACCAGAACTAAGCGTTAAGTGTAAAAATTTTTACTTTTCCTTCCAGACTTAAGTGGTTAAAAGCAAAAATTTAGTACAACAAATGGCAGGAAGGCTTTGAATTACTCGCCGTCATATTCGATGCATTTTTTTTTTTTTTAGTCCTCTACAGGTTTGATTAATGCTAAAATACGACAACTATTAATGTGAACAGTGTGAAGGAGCTTTGAGTCTATTTCTAACAAACACTATAACAATTGAAGTTGTGGTGATATCGGCGGTACCGTGATAAATGAGGGCCATTTTCAGTTGTTCAGTTGTTTTTCCTACTACTGGAATAAAAGACTGCACAAAAGTGCTTTGAAACCCAGTCTATTGTTGGTGCCGGTGTCCTATTTTCAATACAAAAAGCACTGCCAGCCTTTGTGCTTTTGGTTGCCAGTCAGTCCCTCCAAATTGGTTCACTTGCAAACCATTTCTATGTATAATGCACGCTGGCAGCCTTCGGGATGCGTGGCGTCCCCAGGCTGCACGCTGCAGTCCCGAAGAGCTCATCACCTCGTGGGCACCACCATGTCCAAGACAACGGCTTTGCCTGACAGTTTGGCACGGCCTCGGCTCCCGTGGTGCCACGTCGGACCTGTTCCTGCCTCAAAGAGCTGGTGAGAACAGAGGAGAGGGATAAGGGAGGTAGGCTAAGGGAGAATTTTGGTACAGAGGTTTTCTGAGGTTCATCACAACTAAGAAATGGAGTTTGTATTAGTCGTACAAAAATTAACACTTTTCCTTCCCTGTTGCTACGCTTATGGCCTCCTCTTATATCTCCTCTCTCTCGCTGCTCTTAATGCTGTGCTGGTTCTCGTTGCTTAATACTGCCTTCTGTTAATCCCTCCGATCTAGCTTTAATTGACCAGTACAAAGCCATGCTGGGAGTCCATGGTCTCCATCATCTCACTGTCCAGGAGGGAGCCCTGGAGCTCAGGTAGGACAAGGCCCTCCGACTGCCCCGGCCCAGCCAAAATCCCGGGTGCGGCTCCGGCCTCCACCCTGAGAGCCTCTCCTAGGGCAGCTGTGGGCAGGGGCCCGGGTTCCAGTGGAAAGTCATACTGCTCTGGGTGGAGGCACTCAGCAGAAGGCCCCATGGTCTGCGGCTCACAGGCTGCAGGGTAGCTGTAGCCTAGGCCGGCGGCCGAGGCTTCATGAGGCTGGGGGTGCTGGAGCTGGTGGTGCAGGTGGGGTCCCGGGGACAGGTGCGGGGTGTAGTGGTGATGGCTCATGTATGGGTCGTACACTAGACCCTCTCCTGGTTCCATCAGAGGGCTGAGACTATGGGGGTGGCTGAAGGGGTGCGAGGCCTGAGGACTGCCCTGCTGTTGGGGCTGTGGCTGATGTGAAGCGGACATTGGGGGGCCCTGAGGAGAACTTTGTGGCACTGCTGGGTCCAGGGGAGGGCCTCCGGTGGGGAAGGATCCCTCTGCTATCTGCATCTGGTTGAAGTAGGTCTGCAGCCCCATACTCTGTGTCTGCTGCTGTAAGTACATCCTCTTCTGGTTCAGCCTGCAGTGACAATTTAAGAGGCTGCTCAGATCAAAAACACATGTGACAGGATTAGACCGCAGCAGCATTCAGTGAAAACGCCGTTCTTACAGCTGTCACACACTTATGTGATTCACGCTCATCTGCTATTGAGTTTACTTGCAATTTTAGACGACCAGTTTCTTTCTCTATATTAGAAAGTTAGTAAATTTGGTCAGTAAATGGAGTTTGTTCTACACACACACACACACACACACACACACACAGCTTTTTTAGTGTCAAACACTGAATGTAAACAGCTGTAGGCTAGTTATTTAAAGGACACTGTACAAGAGACACAACAAGAGTGTATTTTGAGACAGAGATAAGATACAGTCTAGCAAACTGTGATGCATTTTGCTCACAAATGTGAGTCCAGAGGGTTTTATCATTTTGCATTTTCTCAGTGAGCAAATTATATACTGAGCGACAAGGAAAAACTCTGTTAGTGAACAAATATAAAGAATCAGGTGGATCAATCACTTAAAGTGCCCACATAACTTCATCATACTATGTTTTCCCCTGCGTATGGCTAATCAGGGTTGCTTCTATACGAATACAAATTACTGATTTAAAATTTTCAGCATGTAACCAGACATTATTAATTATTAGCTTTAGTTTAACGAATGTTAGAATGCAACATCAGCAATTGTGGGAATTGCAAGACCGTAGTCTTCAAGCAACTGTCAGTGTCTGGTTTGGTAAAATGACGTGGGCGTAGATATCTAGGAAATTTTCAATCATTTGTTTTATATTTCAAAACAGTTCTGAAATTCCAGGATAGTAATGACTTGCTGAGGAGGGTTAGCAGTGGATGCAGTCGATAAATAAAACACAGCAAAAACATTTGATCAAGTATAACAGCCAAGTAAAGATGGAGTTGTGTTTACCTATGTTCCTGCAGTTGTTGCTCTAAACTTCGAGGAGCCTCCTTACAGAAGAGCTGGCAGCTAGCCGGACTGTTCGCCAAGACGCTGGCCTGATTGATGGACAGAAGACAGCTTGGTACCGATGACTGCAATCAGGATAATTACCAAGGTAACAGAATACAAACTTTTTCATCATTGTTGCATCACTGCAGAGTTGCTAATCCTAACATTTCCAAAGATTATGGTTGACGGTTATGCAGCTGGTTAGATAAGCGGCTCTGTAACACCAGGTGGGAAGGAGACAGCTTCAACATACACACAGTAGCTGCAGCTGGATGTACCTGTAGTCTGTGAGTGAGGTACTGAGTCTCCAAACTCTGCCTGCGGGACAGGAGTGGTGGCTGTGGCCCCCCCTGGTATAAAGCAAGGCTCTCCTGCTGCTTGGACGCCTCACCCTTTAACAAAAACATCACGTTAAAAACGGGGGAGACTTCCCGTCCATCATTTCACCATCAGTTCATAAATCTTGGCCAGGGGTCTTAATTGTAGGGTCTAACTGGATTATTCTCGCTATCTCCAGCACAAATGCCTTTATGTGGACTATTCAGCCAGATGCCACACACTTAATGACACGTACCATAGGGATCACGCATTAGTATAAATGAGATGAAAGCTGATTAAAGGGATGTTGGACCCGAGGATTAAACAGAGCGGTGCATTATTATCTTATTTGATTATTATCTGATTTCGTTGCTCATTACAGTAAAGAAGCCAACGAGTTCTTCCTGGAATCATTTACTCGCATTAAGTCCGGTGTATGCTGATGGCTATATCAATGTGTGTGCCTTCAGTTTTACCTGCCTTCACTTTTGATCTGGACTACAGGCCTTAGGGAAGATGGGAGATGAAAAATAAGCCAGACTTGTCTGGCTCTCCTGGGGTTACACAAGAAGTTGTGTAGCCTCGGTATATGGCTATAATGACGGTAATGCCTTATAACCTCTACTTTTATTTGAGTACTTTTTATTCCTTATAGAAAGACAGATACATTTTAAAATGCTGTTTTAGTGTCAAAATGTTTTTGTCCATACTAGCTTTTCACAACGAAATGTTCACCATCCACACCAAGATGGCAAAAACACTTAAATTTCTTTGATAGGCATGTACAGTAAACCTGAGGCAGGAAGAGAACAGGTTTTTGTCATTTCACGCATTAGTTGGTCGAGGTTGAATCCAAAATCTTTGTTCCATGTACGGTTTGTAGTGCAACTGCCCTCTGTTGTTCTGTTCTTCTGTAGCTGTTGTGAATATAAGACCTCTGGAATACTGCTTGTACAAGCACAAAACTATTTTCATCTCCAATAATGCCATGAAAATAGACAATCAAATTTGTACCACTTTGGAGGTGGCCGCACACACACCCATGCAATGATAAATATGACTAATTTTAGGTAACGGAGTCATGTTGTGCGGTTGGTTTACTGTCAGTCAGTTAGGGATCAAAATCAGTTAGGACTCCAGACTGTTACTAATTTCTATTTATCCTTTCCATTGTTATGCCACATCATAACCACTGTCAGGATGTTACACAGATCGTGAGTGTGAGTGTGTGTGTGTGTCATCTGACCTCGAGGAGGTTGTGCAAGTGGTGTTGTGGCCCCAGGGGCCCCATGGCTGCCACTTCTCCAGAATCCATCTGCTCCACCAGCATCTGGACTTTGTTCAGTTCCAGGATCCCTTTGGTCCTCGCCAAGTTCTGGAGGTGCTGTCGAAATGCAACCAGACCTAATTGGAAGAATGAGGACCACACAAACAAATTCAGAAAAGTCAGGCTGGATTCTTGGACCAATTGTGCCTTTTTTAGCAGGATTGCTAACTTGTCAGGCCTTAAAACCTCTGACATCAACAAATTGGCTGACTGATTAGCAGTTTTCATCGCCCTCACTGACAGTGACTGGACATACGTCATAGGCTGATAGGGGTGTGCGTAAGTGTGTGTTTAAGCAAAGAGCTCTGATAGACGGGACCTGACTCACTGCAATGATGGGAGTTATTTAAAACTGGAATCAGCTGTCTGACGCAAAAGCACCCACAGCATCAATGCTCTCCAAAGATGATTAGAGAGATATAAATTAAATTAAAAAAAAACTCAAAAAACAATTGAAAGTCTCCACTTAGAGACAAAGTGCACACGTCCAGGCTATAATAGTAGTCTCTACAAGTACAGGTGTTTAACAAGCAGCATACAGGCAAATGTAGCAGAACAAACAGAACGTTTAACTTGATTTATCTTCACACAATGAGGCTTTGAAATGACGAGGGCAAGACAATGGCTCAGGCGTTAGCAAGACAGACGGAGAAGACAGAGAGAAAGAGGGGTAAATGGGAGCGAGAGAGATGTGGACTGAAACCTTCAAATATCTGTGATTCATTACATGAATCATCACCATCATAGCTGTCAGAGAGGCTGGAGAGAGAAGGAGGAAGAGAGAAATGTGTGAAAGAGGATGGGGGAAGAGGTGTGTGTGAGAGGATGTGAGGGAGCAGCTGCCGGAGCAGTGTTGTGTCTGTGTCATGAGAATTGGAGCTCCTCCTTCCTCTTACTCGATCTTATATGCATTATATGACACTTGGTGATCGAACTCCCTACAGCTCAGTTATCAGGCTAAAATGGACAAATCTGCAATTTGATACCAACCACCTACTGTATATAGGATTGATCAGCGACTTTGAATGAATTTCTGTCAACCTGCCTCATCTCCAGGAGATAGTGGAAAATCCAACCAGACCCAACCCTGAAAGGAACCCCCGTCTGACTTCAACAGCACCATGGGGACAACATTCAAAACATGGGGAGGAAATATCTCAAATAAATCAAATAAACTTGTTTTCTGGTCAAACAGAGGAGTTTGTGTCATTATTGTAAAATTTGCAATGTCTGTAAAGCTTGCCAAAACCTGCAGTACTTTAACTTCACCAAAATGACGGCATTATTTTTAAGAACATATTGTGGGGGCTGTTTGTGCAGTTAGCTGTCTCTCCTTTCAGATCAGGAGGGGTGAATATGTCAAGTCCTGCTAATTACATCCACAAGGAGACAGACAGAAAAAGGTGAGGGGGGGGAATAGAAAGACACAGATGGGTAGATAATTTCTCCCTCTGTTTGTCTCAGCTACAGCTGCTTGGTACAAAAACGTGCATTTACTGGGAAATGGATACGGCAGTTCTGTTAGAGGCTGCAGGCTGGTAATAAACAGATACATCGCCCAAACCAATTAATTTGTCCAATATCAAGCTATTTTTTTTTAAATTGATAAACTTGCCTGCAACAACCCCCAAGCCCCCTTGTGTCAATGCTACTCCGGACTGCCTGGTGGAGTTTCTTTAACCTAAAACTTTACTGCATTTGTTGAGCAAATGGTTTAAATCTGGCTCATTCCTATTTTTTTTACATTTTTGTGACATTCCTGTTAATTCAGCTATTTTAGCAACAACACTGTAGTACAGTCAACCGGAGGGACACACCAAATAAAGGGTAAGAACTAAATTATTTGTCATCAAAGATTAATTAGTTTTACTATCTACCATTATGAAAAATTCAAAATTCTAGTTCCTGTAGCCCAGGGTGTAAACCTTTGAAGCCATATGACGATGAAAAATATTTTCAATAAATGTTCAAATATCAGCCATTGGCTGCTCTGCTTGCCGTATCAGTCTATCACTGGTTTACCTCACTTATGTGCAACCCTGGTAAAAGTAGAGCCAAGACCTTGTGTCTGCATTGCATTGTGGCCGACAAAAGCTACAAATTTTTTCAGTGCCTGTTTACCTTAATCACCATGGGTCAAATGGGGACTCAAAGGTGTTTCTGTAATTCTATAAATCTCATCTCACTGGGTCCATTAAACTCCGTGCTAAGTGCAACATCTCATAATGGAGCTGTTAGACTTTCTATTCGTGTGGCAGAATGGCCTTGTGCTTACTGAGGTTGAGTGGAGCGTCAAGGTTTCTTGAGAAAGACAGTTAACCCATTATGAAAAGAGTGAAGCGTAAGTGCACAGAGTGGGCTGTTTCAGGGAAAGTCCTGAGGGAAGAATGAATGGTTCTGAAGGGTGAATACTTGGAGTGTTGGTCCTGACCTTGGGTGAGCGAGGTGTCAGAGGCACGGCGTCCTTCTCTGAAGCTGATTGGGGAGCGATTGTGCGTCTCCCTGTGCTGGGAAGTCAGGGCAGCCATTGCTGGATTGGTGGGGTGAGCACTCAGGAAAGGGGGCGGGGTTACACCAGTGCCAGAGCTGTTGGCTAGTACCACTTCACTGAGAGAGGGGGAATCCTCCAGTAGACCTAGGTCACTGTGCATGGAGCCCATGTCGTAGCCAATGTCCGAGTCCACACTACCAAGGGAAGGATTGTGGCCCAGACTAAACAGTTTTCCTAGCAGACAGAAAATTGATGCAAGGTTCTGTTAAGTCCCCTTTTAAAATTTGATCCAGTTGTGCATGACACAGACCAACGCATACCTTGGTTTGAAGGCCCTGGTTGGTTGCTGACCTCAGAGAGAGTGTGTCGGCGTTGGCCAAAACGAGCAGTCGAATAGGCCGAAAACAGGTGGGGTGAATCATCTTCTGTGTCGGGGTCCTCGGTCTCGATGCCCTCATCAATCGACGTCTCCATCATGTTGCTAGGCGACGAGGTGGAGGACTTGCGGAGGACGATGGGAGGAGGCAGGGGGTCCAGGAGGCAGCCATTCACCTATGTGAATTTGAGATGTGGAGGGAGAGAGAGAGAAAGAAAGAGAGAGAGAGAGAGAGAGAGAAAATCACCGACTTTACATTAAACATGGCTTTACATTCTAGGAATACGGACAGGTAACATTTATGGGTGACATCGAGACAGCCACAAACAAGTGTTATCAGCCACTACTCAGTCAATACACAAACAAACACATATACACACACACAAAAATCAATCTTGAAGTGAGACTGAAAGCTCCACTGATTACTCTACTAATACTGGTTTCCCTCCAGTTACCACAGTCCCTCTCATGCTGGGAGGAAAAATGGAGGGTGTGTATGTTACAGCATGCAGGGGTGTGTGTGTTGGTGTGGAGGTGGAGGGTGGGGATAAAGGAATGCAGGGCCAGGAAGTGAGCTTTGACTGAAAGTAAAGATACAAGTTTTCTCGAACACGCAAGTTGCCGCAGTAACCAGAGAGCCTGGTGTTTGAGCAACTTTCCCCATCTGCTTTCTGTAGTAAGCTGAGCTAGGAATGCTATTACTCAAAAATCACAAACACACAGAAGGAAAAGGAGTTGGCAGGAGCAGATGAAAGGAAAAAAGTTGTAGGGAGAAAAAAAACGTAGAGGATTGATCAGAGTGTGAAAAGGAAAAGCAAAAAACAAAAGGAGAGAAAAAAGGGAGCAAAGAAGTAAAAAAAGCAGGGAACAGATGAAGTGTTGGCTGATGGATAGGAAGTCAAGGCGGTGAGATCAGTGGAGCAGCAACAGCAGCTTCCTGTCCATGTGTGTTCACTCAGCTCCGCATTGGGTCACATCGTCATCGCAGGACTGATTACATAACCAGGCTCCATTCACGCTGATAACACACACTCCCTGGTATGTTCGGCTCACCACTGACACACACACACGCCCACAGAGAAAAAAATGCAGGCACACATACAGTATGACCAAACATTTACATCACTCTTTATATGAGCCTGGAGAGGGGGTGGGATGGAGCAGAATTATTGAAGAATGATTCTATGTGTGTGTGTGTATATATAAAGTTGCAGGTGTGCAAGGCCATCATCTCAGACCACTGCTGTCTGTGTTCTACAACTTAACGGAAGATCTGGAATAAAAGCTCACTGGCGTTACCGAGATTGGAAGATAAATGCAGAAAAGAAGACAGACATTGTGTGTGCGTGTGTCTATCTGGGAGCTGTGGACAACACACAGTTGTCCTGTTTGTCGCAGAATGCAAGCATTCACACGCACACACTTCTCTTCCATGCTGAATGGCTCGTACTAGTGGTGCATAAACAGCGATGCAATATCGATATAGTAACAATACAGCCAAAAAGCAAACAGCTACATAGTGCAGGATTCTCTGTAGTTTGAATCACATCCCCTGCACTGTTACAATATAGTTCCCATGAGACATTAGTCCAGTAAGAGATGGGGACTTGTCCAGGATAAGAAAAAGGACGAAAGGTATTCAATTGGACAAAGTATAAGATGGTCTTTCCTCTCTTGAAAGTACTTTTTTATATGAGGTTACACTTACATGCACTTAGCAGACCATGTTAAGAAATAACTGATTAACAGTGGCATAACATTACAGCTCTGCTGAGCTCTATGTGTGTGGACTGGTGAAACAGAGAGAACCTCAGCGTGACCATAAATGAAAGCGAAATACAAAGGAAAGTCTCACATTGTGCACGTAAATGAGGTAAATAACATAAATAAACAAACGACGGTACCCGTGCACATTTTCACTTCTTTCCTTTCATTAATTGGGTGTGACAGACAGTCAAAGAACTTGAGAGAATAATTAAACCCCTACCCACTTTCAAACCTCACCAGCACTGTCTGAGACAGGCCTAAAAATATGACTGACAAAGGTGGATATCTAATGATCTGACAGACACTTTGCACTTTGTACAAAGACCTTAAAATCCACAGCCAGACAGCAAATGTGTTTATGTTGCCGTCATAGAGATGGGAGGCAGTGGTGTGTGAATGTGGATATTTGATTGTAATCTCAACAAGATTAATTAATACAAACTGTGAAAACAGCACAGACTTTCATCCGACATCTTATTGGGAAAGTTTTTGTGAGATTCAGATCCCTCCTATTTCACTGTAAAAGGATGTTTCTACCATTATCTGATAAACTGACAAGAATACTGAGGTGTTTAGAGCTCACGATCTGGAGTCGTGGTAAAAATCTGCGAAGCGGGCACCTGACATAGACACATGCACATATTTGGACATGGGTGAGGTCTACGCCTTCAGGTACTGACAGACTTACTTTGGGTGTGTTGATGTCCTCAACTATGAAGCTTTGCTCCGGCAGACATGTAGACAGTGGGAAGGTGAAAGCATCGGAGGAGGCCTGGGGCAGAGCGGGGGAGCGCAACAGACGCATGCCCTGTGTGAGCACACACACCTGGGCTGAACCGCTGGTCGCCTGGTGGAAGACAGAGCAAGACTTTGATGTTACATAAATAGACCTTGATAACAAGCAATTACATCTGAACCCAACTGTGATGAATTTGACTTTATAATACATGCTTGGGAGAAAGAGAAGAAAGCCGGGCGCTAGATGAGGAGAGAAATCAAAAAGAAAATACACAATGTTGGCTAGATAGACACAGTCCAGAATGATTGATAAATAATTACTGCGAGACACATTAAGATGGAGGCTGAGTGGAGAAGATTGAAGGAGAGCAGGTGAAGACAGAGGCGAGAAAACTGGGCTGGAGAAATCAATGAATGGGACATGTCCCTGCATTTGTTTGTTCCTGGGTGCAGGTGTGAATAAGGCAGCTTTGATCAGGGAGGCATAGATGTAATCCCCTGTACAATTGCCCTGACACCCTGTGGTTACCTTGACGACAGTCTGTTCAGCGACAGTGCTGGGCCTTCGCTGGCGGGCATCGAGCCTCTGTTCGATGGGGAAGCTGCAGCGATGGGCCTTCAGCCGCTCGACCAGCAAGTAATAGATAGCAGCAAAGTGGTTGTAGCTTTTGTTCTGCAGAGACTGAAGAATGGCGGACAACATGAATGATGCTGTCTGTAACTCAACCTTTTACAGACCGATACCTTCCATTTTGGGAGCGTATATACATAGATGAATCCCGGCAAGAAACAGATTAATACGTATAACATTATTAAAAATAAGCAATAAAAAATTAACAGTACAATAATACAACATATTGCTGGATATTGCTTAAATTGCTACATATTTTGAAAATATGACATCAAATTTGCAACACTTTTACTGAAGCTCGGATTTTTTGCATGTCCAAGTAAAATTATCTACGTTGACCACGTCATTGTAAACGTAACTTGTTCAGGGTATTAGTACTATGATTTGAATAATGACAATCACACAAGGATGAAGAACATATTTTGTTCAAACCCTTACCTCTATGGTCTTGTGCTGGTCTATGCCAAGGCTGTGCATCAGACGAAGGACCTGTTCGCTGTATTCTGCCAGGCCTACCTTACCGTCAGCAGACACCGTCTGTTGATAAAGAATAGGCCTCTGCACCGGAACATCCATTGCCATCCATTTGTGCTCCTTGATCTGTGCCACGGACAGGCGCTTGGATGGGTCCAGAACCAGCATCCTGCGGATCAGGTGTTCACAGTCTGTAAAAAAAGAATGGAGGAGAAATGTTGATAGAAGGAAAACTTAAAAATGTTATGAGATATGAGAATATTTTTTATAGCCCACCGTATTTTAGATCAGAGTTTCAGTTTGACAAACCTGAGCACTATTCAGATATACTACAGGGAGGCCAAGTGAATCACTAAAGGTTGGGGCTGAAATGAGGCAGAAATAACAAAGAGAAGAGCTTAGAATCTTCACACTTTCTTTTCTTAGTTTCTTCCTCTCTTTTTCAAACAGCATGTCTACACTCCTCCGCCCCTTTCTAATGTGAGCTCCTCACCTCTTGTTAGAGAATAGATGAGTTTGACGTCAGACACAGCTGGGCTCCTAACACGATTATAGTTACCCTGGCTGCACTGCTTTGGCCTTCCTTCACCTTACTGCCCACACTGCATTCCTGTCTGCGACACTCCATCTTAACCTACCGGGTGCTAAATATTTGTTTTGAAAATAGGAGCCACACTGAAAGAAGAGCGTCTTCTTCCTTTGACAGTCATTATGGGAATATGTTGAATGTGTTGATTATTGACATCTAATTCATTTTGATTAAATTAAGTCCTTCAGGCCTATGCCTGCTTTTACCGGGTATTATTTCAGATGTTCTGCAGGTGAAAATATTGTGGCCAAAGTTTTAGTGGGAAATGTGCGATATTAAATGACTAGTAGAAGGATATGATAAACAGGTCATGTTGCCTTGACTTAGCTTCAAGTCAAAAAAAAATTTCTATGGACAAGGGACGGTGAGGCCTCTGATAGCACAACATAAACCTCCGTGGCAGTACTGTGCACTTTCCTCTCTGCAACTTGCATGAAATATGAAAGCTGAAATCCCTCGGCTGTTTTTTTTTTAAATGATGGCATATGACAGTTCAGGCCAACAGTAGCGGAAATATGTGACAGTTAATGGTGGCTCTTTTATATGTCAATATGAAAAAAAAGTATAGGCCTTTTGTTACAAACGTTATACTTTTTCTTGTACTATTTACACTTCACAGGGTCAATACAGCAAATGGAAATTTATGAAAGCGTAAAATTGATTTTACATATACATCTTCTCTAAGTCACTTTGGTCCATGTCAAATATCACATTTCAGCCATGGGAACATGACAGTTGTGTGATTGAATTTGGAAAGAGGCCTCAGCAGCTCTTAGTTGAAAGCTGTGGTACCTGCCTGCCAACCTGAGCTCTCTCCATGCTCAGCTAACAGCCACCTACATCAATTTTTTTCTACTTTGCGCTTTGATCCGCAAACACAATTTATTCCTTTAATGGCATAATCCAGTATGCCGTCAATGCATTCTGACTCCATATCAAGGCATCTACGCAGCTTGTCTAGCTACTGAACTCCTACAGTAATGGACTGCTTTAGATTCAGTGTGTTATTCCAGACGTTCCACGTTCGTTCATCGGTTCACTGCTGGCTGCTGTACTTTGTTTATAGCAACAGCTGAGGCTGTGCACATTTCTCAGAGCTTCTAACCACGAGGGAGGGCTGGACTATGCATGGAGTCTGCTCTGACTGACTGTTGATAAGGGGCTCGCTGATTGCCTGACACATTTGTATTAGCCAGTACATTACACCAAAATGACTCAATCAGAAAATCATCCCAGTTCACACCTACAGTACAGCCAAGTCTGAAGAGACAGTAGATGATAAGACAGATAAGCTGTCTGCTCTACTGAGCTTTATCAGGTAAAAAAGGACAAGGACAACACATGAAAAGTGTGCAGTAGCTTTTGAAGTCACATGTTAATGTGAACATCTGTATTTCTTTTTGCCCTGTATTCCATAACAATCACAGTATGATAAAAAAAAACCCCAACCTGAATTTATGTTCATATTTATGAGCCATGAGTGCATTGATAACTCTGAAATTGTGTAAAGCTACAATAAAATGAACAATTTTGTAACAAATTGTAACTCTAATTGGCATTATATAAACATAAAAATAGTCTTTACACCACTGCACATGAAAGAGAGTAGCATTGTGATGAATATGTTTGTGTGTGAGCTTTAACTAAAGTAACAAGGTAATTGTGGTGTGGTTTTTGCCAAATTTCACCACTATTACCTCGAGAAAACAAAACAAAAATAATGATGTTTTGTGTCCTCTCTCAGCCTTTGTGCTTACTATCCACAGAAATTCCTCAAAACCTTTATAGGTGTTCCATCTCAGTGTAAAGCAAACTTCACAAATTTACCACTACTATGACATTAATGTCACAAGTGTGTAGAGCAACTTGAAGAATTAGATTTGTAAGACACGATCAGCACCTCAAGTGTGAGTGGCTGATAAGATGTTGATGACTGAAGGAGACAAAATGCAGACAGAGGGATGAGTATATTTTCCTTGGCTCCCATGTTCTACTACACTATCTAACTGCTGCAGTTACAATAGCAGGACAGACCTAGAGACGTCTAGCGATAGTAAGATGGGAGGTTCAAAGTGGTGCGATATTCTGGGAAGAGTTGGCTGCATTGTGCGAGGCTGCACTGTGTACCACAGGCTTGGCCGGTGAGAGAAACACTGAAACAGCACACTCTGTTCTCCTCGTTCAGGGAACTGGGGCTGGACTGGGGGTGGAGGGGTGGGTTGGGTGTCAGTCTGGCAGTGGGGCTGACATTATACTCCTACATTCCCCTTATGTCTTAATTGTTTCAAGGTCCTAAGAAAAAAACAAAATCTGGGCAGCTCTCTCACCACACCCCCTGTGGAGAAAGAGCTGCAGAGAGACAGACAGGACGACTTCTCATGTGTCTACAGAGAGCATGAGTCAAACAGAAACACAGATGAACAGGCAGAATCTCCTGTAAGGAACAGAGTGAGACAGACAGAATCTCCTGTGAGAGACAGAGGCAGACAGACAAGCAGAGCGTCCTCAAAAACACAGATAGTGACGGACGGAGAACAGACAGAAGCTCCTAAAAGACAAAGACAAAAACAGACAAGCAAGTCTCATCAAAGAGACAGACAGGCAAGCAAGGAGACAGAGTCTTCTAAGAGTCAGAGACAGACAGATAAGAGTCTCTTCAAATAAACACACAGGTAGAGTATCGTCAAATAGACAGAGACACAGACAGGCACAGTCTCATCTAAGAGGCAGACAGACGGAAGGACGGACGGACAGACAGACAGACAAGAGTGGCAGTCTCCTCTAAAAGACAGATAAAAGAACAGAAAGCAGGAAGAGTCCCCGTTAAGAGACAGAGACAAACAGACAGAGTCCTCTCAAAGAGACAGACAGAGAGACAAGCTGCTGTAATCATTCACTGGCCCTTCCTCAGGTTACATAAACAATTCCAGTTCTGGACTTAATCTGCTGCCAGCCAGCAAGCACAGCCGCTAACAGCAGGGCTGCTTTGGAACAATTTGCCAACCTGACTACCTAATCTGCATCATGCATGCACATGCATACACACAGATACAGAAACACTTGCACGTAATGAGGACAAAGTCATAGTGTCTGCTATGTACGCTCTCCGTCTAATGAGATGACCCCGGCCACCTACAACAACAACACAGCCTGAGCACTGGATGCTATGTTGACTTTCATAAATGGAAGGCACAATCTATTCATCACAAATACGGCGTCCACCGAGTTTGTTAAGGCATTCTGGCTTAGTTCAATTAACGACATTTGGTAGGTGGAGTTTCACTAATGTTGGCACATGGACTTCAACAGATGGATGCATCTGAATTTAAAGGCATTAGAATGTGGAATGTGGAAACAGTTCAAATAATTTCTCAAGTTCTTTAACATGTAATATTTGTTCTTATCATCTTCTAAGTTCTCCAAAATCCAAGCCCACAACCGTATCATGAGAAGTTGAAAAGAACAGGACAGGCTGAGTGGCTTAAGCCTGGTTCACACAACAAAATTTCCTCAAATCTTATCAGACCAAAAATTATACATTTCACAGTGATTTGTTCCTCCTGTGTGTGCAGAGTTAATACATTTAAACACAACACACTAACACATTCCATTCACAGTCCAGACTCAACAGCAGAAACCTTAACAAATCTTGCAAAAATATCAAAGACAGATCAAATATAGGTTTTGATTTTTTGACAAACATTACAGATGACATGCTTTTCTAGTCCTGAAACCACTCAAAGTACTTTTATTTTATTTTATGACGCACATTCACACATTCACATACTGACGGCCAAGGTAACCATGCAAGGCGCTGCTTGTGGTATCGACAGATTTTCAAGGAAATTGGAAGACATACAATACACTCATACTACAAGAAATTCTCGCAGAATCATCAAAAATCTGCATTTCAACCAACCTTCAGAAGGTGGGAATCAGGCTCAAAATCAGCCATTCTGATTTTGGAATCTGTATTTTGAAATTGTGAAGTCCCTCCTTGCTGCACCTTAGCCTGCCTTGAAAGCCTCTTCCACCGCAGCAGGCTCACTTGTGTTTACCTCTGCTGGTAAAACGCCATCACAAACACCAGGTATGAGGTCGGAGCATTCCGCCATTGCCTTCAACTTACAAAGCAGCAACATAGTCGCTAGTAATAAAACTAATTACGATGAAAAAGATTAAAAACCACCAAAAAAAAACCATATTATATTTTGCTGTCGAGCAGAAATGATGCTCGCTCTGTGACTCTCTCACTCATTCCACTGATGAAAAGCAACACAAATATTGATTTAAGTTTTGGTATGTGCTCGATCCAACTCTTTCTTCTTTGCTAACTTTTTTCCGTCTTCTTTTTTACTTTCTTAACCGTGTGTGCTGATGCTGCATCGGAAGTAATCGAAGTTTCTTGTGCGTCCTTCTCTGCCATTGTGCCGGATTGTCTCAATTGTAATATAATTGTAACATGATCTACACGAGTTGTTGACAGCACCAAACACTGATTTTTATCCAATGACCAAAGGGAGAGACTCAATACTGGAACACTCAATTTAGGGATACCTGTCCACAGATCTGAGAAAACGTTGCTTTAGCCACCTGGCTGCAATGTTAGCACCAAGAAACACACTCGCCAATCATGGCTCTGGTGCAGCCAGGTAGCCCAATCCTGCCATTACAGAAACATTCATGCTGTTCATACAGAAATTTTGTTTTACCTTCGGTCATAAAATAGGGGATACGGAACCTTCCCTCTAGGACTCTCTGTCGCAGCACGGGCAGGGTGGGACCATCAAAAGGCAGTGCCCCACACACCAGAACATACAGCACCACCCCCATACTCTGAAAGAGAAACACACACACCAAGGTCACGGCAGGGCGTCCAAAACATCAGTCACTCCATCAATCAGAGGAGCCAAGATGTAAATAAGTTTAAGCTTAGTAATGGAATTCATACACACGCACACAGTTAACCATTGATATGCAGCTATAAAATGTGGTTAGGAAATCCAAATCCCCACACTATTATAGTTTATGACATTAAGACTTTGTTCTCAGTGTTCAATATTTACAATAAAAAACATGTCAGCTGATTTCATATAGCTTACCAAATTATGTTCACTTTAGAAGCGGGAAAAACACAAACATCCTACCCAAATGTCAAGCTGTGGGCCCTCATACTGTTGGCCCTCGAAGACCTCAGGAGCAGCATAGGGTGGACTGCCACACCATGTGGCTAGAGGCTCCCCAGGCTGGAAGAAGTTCCCAAATCCAAAATCTAAACAGGACAAAACAGCAGGTCAGGTTGAAATGGGTTTTACAGATTTGGCTCCATATTTTAACAGGCCTTTTCTGTGAAAAGATAATCCCAAACATTATGTGCGTCTCTTGTGAACTGAATTAAAAGGAAAAACAGAGGATAATGTGAATTTCGGTGACTGCACTGAACACAAACTATAACAACCAAACTCAGGTGGGTTGCATCTTGTGTTTCTGAATGTCTTGAGGGGTCTTGTTTTACATAATGCACTATTTGATCCACATATTTGTACACTGAGGAAACCGGTCTTCATCTGAGGTAACCTCCCCTTGAGACTGACATCATCACAAGCTGTGCTCTGATTGTAAAATTGCGCCTGAAAGTTGGATTTTATCAGCAGAGGAAGAAAACCAGAAATTGTAATGCACACGCAACTCTTAGAAGTTCCAGTCTGGCTTTCATTAAAAGGCTGCAACAATATCTGGATATTGCCAATCTTACTTGCCATCCTCTTTCTGTTACTTATATCATTCCCCACATTCTCGGCACGCCTTCTATCGCAAACAGTTTCTAGTAAGCGATCCTTCGAATCTTCCTGTACCGCTCTCTCCTTATTCTCTCCCCCTCTCCGTCTGCTCTATTCAGTTTTGAAACACCGAGGCATCTACTGTGCTCTTCCCAGTCCTGAGGTGTTACTTCACTATCAGCACAGACTTGAAGCTATAGGGTCTCATGATGGTCATGAGACTATCATGAGACCTGCCACCATTTTCCCATCATTGGTAATAAAGTAGTTACATAAACAAAAGAATTATCATGAAATATGAATAAGTAACACTAATTATGAAACTGGTTTACATAAAGCAGGTTTAGTGAGTTGACACACAGTGGAGAAAAGAAAGTGTGTAACCAATCTTTTGCTCTGTTCTGCACCAGTCACTATGTTTACAAACACTTGACACTCCAGTTATTTGCCTTTGCTGCAATTAAGACAAAATGCAACCTGCTGTTCTGCAAATATACATGTCCCGATGCATAACTGCAGTAAGAGTTGAGTCCTTGTTGGAATTACACACACATGACTTTCTCCTGAATAAATCAGTTTACAGATGCATAATCTAGGTTACTCAGGGGAAAACATGCATCGCTGTGTGAAATGGACTATATTTCTATTGCACTTTTCTAGACAAGAGATCACTCAAAGGTAGGTACTAAGTGCACGTGCCAGCACCAAGTAGGGGTTCAGGGACCCTACAACATGGTGGAGGAGGGGATCGAACCAGAAACCTAACAATCACCAGATTGGTACACCCCAAGCCAGGCCACACATTTCACACACTTTATGTTTACATGATTTTGGAGTGTAGTATATATGGTAATAAATGTATTCTTTCAAAGTACGGTTTGTAATACATACTTACATTGTAATCCAAAAATAGTATAATGGCCAAGTCAAGCCCAAAGGCAGGCAAGATGACAGAAGACAAGATGACAGATGATAGCAATTAAACTGAAATGAAGACTGCATTGTCATTTGAGACAAGGAAATGCATAGGTTAATTCTCCAGTATACTACTTAACACAGGTGGGAACTGTTTAAGGGACACTCTCATTTTGAAAAAGCAATAGTGGCTGTGTGATTGTGTGCATATGTACAGGATAATAAAGGTTCTGTTCACATCTGCAGTGCAGGTAGGAGCAGGTGAGGTGAAATGACAGTGGAGGGTAAAGCAGTGGGACACCGTGGGGTTTATTACGAGTGTTTTTACTGTGATGTGATGCTGCTGTGAAGGTGAGATGCGAGACACTGGCAGAATAGAACGGAGCGGTGCGGTTTACCGTCAGAAGCTGTGACCCATTTCATGGAGCTGAATACTGAGCAGGCTGGTTGACGTCAAATGCTCCACCACCCTGCAGGCTACCAACAAGACTAAGCACTCAAAAGGACGGGCGGGACAGGGAAGTGTGTGTGTGTGTGCATGTGACGCACAAAAATATTTGCATTTTATTCTCCCAAACATGTCACACTGGAATATGTGCCAGCTAAAAGCTTATAAAAATCTCTGTGGCATGTGTATCCCAGTTCTGCCACCATACTGTGGTAGGAAGGCAGCATCCAAGAATCAAAAATGTTGCTGTGTCACGTCCAATAAGAAGGTATGAGTACTGACATAGTTATGGCTGCCGCTCAGAATGCATTGGCCTGGATTCACTGTCTTGCTCTTCATCCCTCTTGCTTTCTCCGATCACACTTGTCACTCTAGCACAGGCTGCACGGCCTGAAGCTCACTCTTACTCAAGGCACATTTTGTTTACATGCATTCAATACTAAGATTTTTTGTCTCTCCTGTGATAAATGCAAAAATGTGAGTAAGATGTATGTACTTTATGGATGGAATGAATAGGTGTCCATGGCTCTCATTGTTAGGGCTGTCAACCGATTAAAATGTTTAATTGTGATTAATAGCATGATTTGTAAAGTGTCACTCTCTTAATTGCATTTTTACATGCTCAAATTAAACCTGATCAAAAAATTTTCAAGAGGAATATGTTTAATTTTGCAGAGATGGGAACAAAGCATACACCACCAACATCAAATCAAATCAAATCAAGACCGAGGCTGAGCAAGATTGGATATCAGCACTGCAGCAGCTGTCTCGCCGCTGCAATCAGCTTCTGTGCACTTATGAGTAATCATGATTAAAAATGACATTAAATGACTCAAAAATAATTCTAATAATCAATGTTATTGATTTAATCATATTTAATCTAGTTAATTGTACTTATACATAAAATTTTACATAATCAAAGTATGCAGAAATAGATGAACTACCTGAATTACAGTGTAAAGAATGTTTGAATGTATTGAAATAAATATAGATGGGATTGCCTTGCATCACTTGATATCAGTACATGCTTGTTTATCTGATTCCATTTGTATAACTACAATAATAATAATACAATAATCCAAAATACAGTATATGCCAAGATTAATAGTGAACAATATTTCTAGAGACAGTCAAGTCAGTTTAAATAATTTTATTAGGCCTGAAGCATCGACCTCGATCATTTGGTGTGCTTCCAATTGTATCTGTCATTTCGAAATTCCACAAAAACATCTGTTTAAAAAAAACAACAACTTTAAAAGGTTGTTGACTGTTATGGGATATGAGATAATGCATGACATATCACATTTAAATTTTACGGTAAGAAGATGTAGGTTGGAGGGCATGAGTCTGGTTTAAAACTTATAATCACAGATGCAATGCAAACGTCGATTATGACATTGCTCGTCATGCCACCAAGCTTTCTGCCTCTACACCCCATTTTTTCTCCTTCCTTCGTTCTGTCAAATCAAACTTAAAGGGGCTGTTTGAAGAGGAAATATAAAAGGCACCCCCTACCACTGCTATTCCCCTCTTTTCTTCAGCCGCTGTGATCATGACCTTTCTTTGATTGGCCACTGCCTGGCTGAGCTTTACACAGAATGGCTGACCAGGGATGGCCTTTAGAGCAGAGGAAAAACTGACCAAAGTCACATATGTGCAACTCCTAGTCTGAAATTGCACATATCACATGCAGAACGTGCTGGAAACCAAAACACACCAAAGATGTAGAGGTGGTGGATCTAAACTGGCGTGAGTTAGAAATTTAGTCCTAAATTTGGAGTGAGTGCCTTTTTTCATGCACGTGGTAGCCAATGCTGAAATATTTACTCAAGCCTCGTCGTTTGTGACCAGAATGTGGTGAGTTTGAGGTACAGGGTGTACCTGGTTGCTGATTGTTCTCCCCAAATAGCGTTTCTCTAATCACAAACCAGGTAATGTTCTGTTCATTGTTTCTCACTTCAAATCTAATCTGTGGTGTGGTCAATTGGCTTTGAGTCACACATGTTTGTGAAAATTGCTGGTGCAGTAATAGCATCTCTGGGTTATCATGTCAGAGCCTCGTGAGAAACACAGGACGGAGAGATGCACGTTGTGATGCATGTGAAATATTTGGTCCTTAATAAATCATTGGGTTGCTGTTGTTATTTATCACTACTGTTCTGTCTACCGTACTGTTCTTTTTTTATTGATTATAATCCCATTTCCAAAGCAAGTGCAACCTATGGTAAAAGCCAAACCAAAGGCAGTTTAACCAGATTTCACACAACAGACATTTGCCTACTGAAACTAATAATGTCTAGTCTTAGTAATGTCTTAGTAGTGAAGAATGCTACAAAAGTAACGTAATTATGAATGTGTGAAGATAGCTGTGTGACTTTAGTTGCCATAAGCTACAATAAATGTTATATTTGGTGCTCTGCTTTATGAATTACCCCAATAGTATAACTCCTGGTGTTACTGGGTATGTACACACACACACAGTGTTGACTATCTCCAAATGTAGTAGGGTTTCTCAATCAGTCTTACAAATTGCATGAGTGTCGCCTGTGTTTTTAGCAGTCAGCTGTGCATCCAGATGTGATTGGCTCATTCAAGATGTATTTCACTATCAGTACTGAAACTCTTGAGATCATCATCGCGGCAACAAACAGCCTTTATCCACATCTCTCTGCTCATTTTTTCTATCATCATCCATCATCTTCAGAACAACCAATTGCCCTCATCACCTCTTCTGTTTCTCCAATTAAACTCATCTCCCTCTGTACCTTACCTCATTTGCTCCACATACCCTAGTGACTCGCTCCTGCACTCTGGGACAAATCAGTGGGATGACATTCTCAGCAACTATCCCTAAATGTCAGTTGTTTAATAATCACACTCTGAAGCTTGTACTACAGACCTCCAGCTTGGTGTCAAATCTCCTTCTGTGCGTCCTCTGTTATAGATCCTATAGAGAAAATTGATCTCATCCAATCAGTGTTGAGGAATTTTAAGATTACACTTTTAGGACCCACCCCAACTATGACAGCTATCAGCTGTCATCTTGTCTTTTGAGTTGTCAGTCTTGACTGACTTGCCTGCCTTTGGGCTTGACTTGGCCATCATACTATACTATACTATCCATACTGGTTTACAATGTAAGTATGTATTACAAACTGTACTTGGAAAGAATACATTTATTACCATATATAGTACACTCCAAAATCATGTAAACATAAAGTGTGTGAAATGTGTGGCCTGGCTTGGGGTGTACCAATCTGGTGATTGTTAGGTTTCTGGTTCGATCCCCTCCTCCACCGTGTTGTAGGGTCCTTGAACCCCTACTTGGTGCTGGCACGTGCACTTAGTACCTACCTTCGAGTGCATTGGCTTTTGTCAGCCAACAGCTATCTAGCAAGCAGCCTCGGACCACTTGTCAACACTGTGCAAATGGACTGGTCACGTAGTTAAGACATTTCTGAGCTACATTGGCACCGAGATCACAGTAGGCAATGTACCAAAACAAAACAATTCTGTGCAGGCATCCTCTACTTCTCATCCAGCAACAGAATTATTTAGTATACATATTGTGGCACGTGTACGTGAGTCACGTTTTTTATGTTTGAGTCACAAGCTGTGAAACATTAATTTCCAAAATTTATTTTCTGTATTTTCTCCTTTTTATTCAGAATTTGTAATGGCACACTCCCCTATGCTCTTGCAGTTCTTGTGACTGTATGGCTAGCCCCATTGACCAGGTAACCCAATTGACCAGTGGGGGTTGCTGGTGCAGTGACAAGAGTTAGATTCTTCTGTTTGATCCCCACCCACGTTCCACCCATACGCATACTTAGTCGATGAAGGTCCAACTGATGTAAATTTCGTCAGCTTGTTAGGCCAGTAAATATCACAGAAATGTCCATAGACTACTCAATATTTTGTGTCTGTGCATACCTGTATTTTCCCAAAAGTGCTGACTACACTTGCACAAGATGGTGTGATGGTGAAGAAAGGAAAAGGCAACAATGTCAATCAGCTGTGCCCACATTCTATTAGTCTTTTTGTTTGTGGCCACCAGGTTAATGATCAAATAAACAATTCCTGGCACTGGATATCAAATATCCTGAGAAAGCAACTGCCACGTTGACACCAAAATGTAGCATTAGCAGACCTGACGTCAGAGGACATGATCTGTGTGCATGGTGATACCTGCTATCTTGATGTTCATGTGACCATCCAGCAGCAGATTCTCAGCCTTCAGGTCCCGGTGGACAATGTTGCGGTTGTGACAATACTCCACCGCCGACAGGATCTGCCAAAACTTCCTCCTAGCCTCCAACTCGCGGAGACGACCATGCTTCGCCAGGTAATCTGTATCCCCACAGCGGACAAGAGAGAGAGAAAGAGAGATGAGGAGTTATGTTGTATACATCGTACACCATGTGGATAACATTTTATACTGCCTGATATAATGTGACGTTACAAGGACAGTATCAGGTATCTCATTGTGCACAGTTAAAATGCATGCCTTAAAAAATGTACCCATGTATACATGCATGCATATTTTTAACTCCTCTTGGTGCCAGTAGTTGTACTGAAAGGGTAATTAAAGGCCAATACTATTTCACAGCCAATGTATATTATGGCATACATTTGTAAATCAACTGAGTACACACTGCACTATAAGCTGTAATTATGCTTCCAAAGCCCTGTTCTGAGTTTCCCATTGTGAATGTGTGTTTGTTTGTGTCAATAGTCGACGGTTATTAAATCTAGTGTTGTTATAACTACAGCAGGAATGGGAGGACCTGAGGGAGGAGTTCTAATGAACTTGTCTGCTGCTACAGAATGTCCACATTAGTAGAGGCTGGAACAGGACAAGTTGTCCTATCCCTTCTGGTGGTTGATTAAATGAACTCGTCAGATGACAAATGCGGTCAACACGCAAAGCTATATGAGCACATCCACAAAGTAAACACTGGAACTAATTAAGATAATAATATAAAGCACAATTCTTGCTCGACAAGTGAGAAACACATTTGATTCATCGGTTTATCTGGTTCGCACAGACTGAACAGAGAGCAGTAAAGGAATCAGAGATGGTGCAGTCAGAGTTCCAGCCGGAAGATAACCGCGTTTATACCTTTTGGAAATTCTGTGAAGGGGGTGTTTGTCTCTGTGTAGGGTTAATAAAATAACATCCATGTTAAAAATGTAAATATGACAATGACAAGGAAAGGGAGGGAAAAAATGTATTTCTTTGAGATGTACACATGAAATCACACAAATCAAAGCACAATTTGCAGGCACTGATTATTTGATCGTACATTGATTTTATCAGGCATGTAAACGTCCTAGCCACCACTTGTTGCATTTCCTCAAGGGACCAACGCTTCTCATGATGCAATTACACAAAGCATCACGTATATTCAGAGAATGGTAGAATGGCAAAAACTTTCACTTTAGGGGAGGGGAGGGGTTGTTAATTGTTTGTCTTCTACGTTTTTGTAATCTCTGCACAAATACTAAAACAGTGCACATTTTAATTTTCACTCTCTCTGTGCGTTGGAAAGAAAAAAAGCTTTAAAGAGAGGATTAATCACAATCTAATTTTTATATCTCACCACCTGAACCAGATCCCCTGCATTGACCAGTGGAAAGGGGATGTGCATCAACTCCTGACTTGTAAAGGTTATACTGAATCAAAGTCTTTATTTGAAAATCACCGAATGCAGAAGTTAAAAGTTTAAATTCTTGCATTCGGTGATTTTCGCTAACCCAACCACAAAGATGATCACCGGACACATGTTTGTATTCAGCCCTGTGGACTGAGGAGAGTGTGGTTGTTTGTTGTGGCTGTCTGCGGGGTTCCTCTTCACACCTCTCTGTCCCGATAGCTCGCTAACTCTTTAATTCGCACTCTGTGGCAAACAAGATAGGACACTCTGCTTTGGCTCTTCTTCCAGCTGGCTAGGATACAGACCACCGACCAAACCTGACAACAATGCACAACAACCACAAAACACTCCGCTAACAAAACCTCATATAGAAGTAAACAGACTACGTAGAAATACAGGGAACTCACTCGCCTGAAGCCCCTGAGTAGGGATTTTCAGCTCAGATATTGAAATCCTTGTGTGGACTTTGCATTTGTTGGTCTTTTTTTTACACTAGCAATATAGTTGTGATTTCCCTGGTGTACACACACACAGCCCCAGATTATATGAAGATAAGATCCTTGTTACAGAATAGGCCTTTGTTGAGATATACATAGTCACACTAACCTAATTTCACAGCCAATTCGCATCAACAACAGTCAGTACACATGCACTCAATGCTCAGAGTATCTGTGCTTACCATGATTAATCAATAGTGCACCATTTTCCCACTATATATGATGTTTCATAAGCACACTACAAGTTTGAGGCAAGTTTGCCCATTGAGAATAATGCTTAGCACAATTAAGAAATTGACATTAATCAGTTTACAACTGCACAATCTAGGTTCAAGCACGCTTTGATTTGTGCCACTTGAAATCACATTGTGGTGTAAACATGGTTTTTGAAAAAGCTAATTTGTTGCCTATACCAGAATATAACTTGAGTTTTGCAATAAACTTACTAGTTCTTCCATTAACAAAAGAAGTGAATGTGAATCACAATGCAAACACCCCAGGCAATGACTTCAGGGAGACGGTGCTGTTTCGTCACCAACACCTTGCTGGATGAATAGCTAACATCTGACAGAAAGACAAAACCTGATTAGATAATAGCTGCTAAATTCCACACGGGAGCCCCTTCAGTGACTAGGGCAGCTTTCATGCAGAGCTGCTAATCAAAAACACACTGGGGACAGGAATGTATGAAGGAGGTCCAAGTAGGGACCTGCAAGGAGAAAAGGACCCCAAATTAATGTACAAGAAGAGGAGCAGTATACATTTGAGGGTTTAAACCCCTCTCTCACCTCACTGGGTCTGCTCAAATTCAAATCAAAATCACAATTCAGCCGTCACTGGCTGCGATTAACTGCATGCTAACCATATAGGATAGTGAGAGGAGCAATTCAAATAATGGTTGTGATAGCGTGGGGGCAGCATACTGCAGTGATTGTGTTACCACAGCTGTCCCTCAGGGACGAGGTGATATATTCAGCAATGTGTTTTAATCCAAGACTTTCTATTGCGTTTTGAAGTCATTGATGGTTTTTCTCCATTCCTCTGTTTCACCACGAGAGGAGATTTCAAAGTATTGAGATATATATTGCTTTTTTTGCAATAGCAATAAATAAACATTGCAATATCATTTATGGGCCATATTGCGCAGCCCTACTTTGTTGGCACAGATACTTTTTACTGTGATAAGTGTCACGCACCAACATATGATAAGAAACTAATTGTACAGCTGTACCTCTCACTTACATTTACACACCTATATTCACATGTCCTGGGCATCATCGTGAACGTTGGAGTGAACAAATAGAATCCAGCAGGAGTGCTTCACACTTAACACAGTGACTTGGACAACTAGCCAAATGCTGAACACTATCTTAGTTCTCAGTGCTGCAGAGCTGAGCTGCTGCTTGTTAAAAGTGGTTGAAAAACAAGCCATTACTGTTTGAGCAATACACACACTCTGCGGTATGTTGCCCCAGTGGAAGGATGAGTAATCCACTGATTCAATGTCGGCAGGGGCAAGGACCTTAGCACAGTCAGGCAGGCACTGTTGCATTCTGGGAAAAGCGAACAGAACAAGTATGAATCATAAGGGTATTAGGGAACAGCTCAACAACCACTTTGTTCCACTTCTGCCAAGAACCGAGCGAGGAGCAAAGTATCCAAACAGCTGCTCTGCTTTGGACGGGACTAACATGATGGATACAAACTGACCCTCTGGCTGGACTCCAGGCAACACCAGCAAGGCATGAGAGGTGGGGGGGCATGGAGAGGACAAGGGGCAAACACACACAATTACGTGCATGCACATTTAATTCGCCTCAGTTTACATTTTCTTAACTATTGTGAACCTCAGTATCCCTCTTCACAAACTCTCGACCAACAGCTAGCTGCTGTTCTGAGGCTTTTCATTTGTGTTTTGTTTACAGGTTTTATCTGCTTCATTTTGTAAAGCACTTGGTAACATAAAAGGTATTATGTGAATGAAATCATTGTTTTTTATCCTTTGTTTTGCTTTCAACTGACTCTTGACATTTCCACTACCTCTCTGGATTGCATTATGTTGCTCTCCTCAACATTTCTATTTATATTAACCATAACTTGTTTACAACCCCAACAAGTCAGACCGTGGCCTTTCTGTGCAGAGTGTGCATGTTCTCCTTGTGTTCCTGTGGGTTTGGGGTCCTGCCATTTCCTTTCTAACCATAAAGCAGTTTCAATAGGTGAAATCTTTTCACAGCAACAATTAAGTACAAAGTAAACCTTTATCTTTAAGTCAAGCCTGAAAACATATTTTTTATGCAATTACTGCCTGATGATGATATATTGTGTCCCTGAACACTTATGGTGTTTTCCGTATGACTTTCAGCTATCTAAGGTGATTAAAAAATAAAAAAAAGTCAGAAAACTATATTGTTAACAGAGTCAAAGCGTTATTGTGCGTGTTTACTATCACAGACTAGCAGACTTTTCTAGATTTTACTCTCTAGTGAAGCTCTAGTCAATAATCGGGTACAGCAAAACATGTCGCTAATCATTTGATAACTAATTTCTGCCTCTTTTGACTGCCTTTCTTTTATTTAATATCACTTGTTTAAAAAGTGCCAAGTTTGCCACACCTTCATACCTGTCAGATCTGCAGAAAAGTGAGTAATGCATAACAGCAAATGTCAGCCTATGCAAATATGCCTCAATTAACAGCCTGAGCATGTTTTTCAAGTGAACAGTCTCCCCCTCATGTCTCCTTCCCATCAGTCACACCAGAGATCTGCATGACTGACTCCACTCTCTGCCAGCTGTTATACCTTCCTCTTCTTCAGCGGTGCTTTCGTAAATATGCATGGCCTACATTTCCCCGCCACCTTTCAAACTCAAATGTCCCCTGCTCTTGTTCTTATTATCTGCCGCCTTCTGCCCCCGCGACCACGTATTTGTGTTTGACCCAATTTTCAGGTTTGATCCATCCTGCAGAGGAGCCACTGAGCACCAGACAGACAAGCAGACAGAAGCAGGCACAAAGGCACATCAACAAAGCTGGCATGGATGCCTGTGTCGTGCCATTACTGTGCCCAAACACAAGAAGGAACCCATTACTCTCCGCCTCCTCTGCCAAAACTAGATCCACTGCTTTGTCTTAGTCGGACACACACACCCATCACAACATCATTTACTGTTTGATCTGGGGAAAGAATCTCATCCATCGTTTCAAGGATGTGCAGTAACAGGGTGGAATTCTTAACATGCGCATCTTGAATTACTCTGTGGAACTCATGGCCAAGTCCTGACCTGAGAAATCTTTCCTGACATCATGTTAGAAAAGTGAAGACAACTTCCTGGAGGGCAACTTTGGAGTACAAGCCTCAAACTGGCTTGGCACATAATCAGGGTGTCTAAATGCATCATGGCTGAATGACTTAATCCATTTTCAGAAAGCACAAATGCAGATGAGAAATTATTGTTTAATTTGGTGAGATTGAAGAGAGGACTGTTTGTTTCCAAAGCTGGTGTTGTGCTGCTGCTGCTACCAATCAGAATAGGCCCGGCTGAGTCAAAGCTGTTATTGCTGCAGCTGATGATGACATAAATATCTTACATAACATTTTTATATTGTGTAACCAGGACATAGAGATCTGGAGAATTAGGACAAAATGGCTTTATGACACCTTGACATGATCCCCGACAGCGTATACTGTGTGTGCTGTGCAGTGCACAGTCAGATATTTTCACAGTATTTAAGAATATGTTAAATGTACACAATACGCTAGTGGTAATTCATTAAGCTTCTCTTATGGTAATTGGTGTACTCGCATACAATTATGGCATCCATTGACCTGAATTCTGCACAGTTGTCAATTGAAAAACAGGTCAAAGAAAAGGGAGTTATAGCTATATGAAACATCTGGAAAATTACCTCAAAGAAATGATTGATAATGTCATTGTTACTGACCTGTTATACACAAATGCATGGTGATTGAATAGTGAGTGGCTATTTCTTTCTACATAGCCCAAGCATTCAGTTGTTACTTGCAGTAGCAAGAAACAAACCGATCTCAGGAAATTATGATTTCATCACCATGAAATTTTTTAATTTGTGCAATGTGTGTTTTATCGCTTACCTGACAAACAAAGGAACTACTGAGGAAATAATGTTGTGATGCCTCTTTTAAGGCAAACTCTGGTAACATGTTTATGAATGAGACAACATTCTTACAATCTCAAAACTACTTCACATCTCTTTTTCCCTGTCTGTATTACACTTTTCGCCACATCCTGATTTCTCATTAATTTTTTCTTGTGTACATTTGCTGCAAAGCTGCTGTTGTTGAATCAACATCACAAGTGGAACACTGGCTCCGAGAATTGCAAAGAAATACAAACAAATCCACGCACATGCAAGAGACATGACTGTTCTGTTCACCTTTGACTGTTGGTAATCCTATCAGCAGCGATGTCTGAAAGTAGGCTAGGCACACACATTCTCAGACTGTCTAAATAGGTGCAGGCATTCATTTGTGATCGTGGTCAGCTTATAGGTGTGCACAGTACAGTTCAGACAGGTCTGAACATTAAGGATAAATTCTTTGGATATTTAAAAATATGATTTAGTGGTAGTCTGTATCTAGAGAAGTGACAGGTTGCCTGGAACATTTTGTATCTTAACAGAATAGTCCAGCAACAAACCTTTATTATCCTTCACTGAATGGTAATGCTAAATCAATGAAGTCACTGCACCAATAAATTTGATTGTAGCCTGTGTGTACTTTTCAGACTAAAGAAAGTGGCTAAAGAAAGTGTCCTTTCATTGGGAAGATATCTGTCAGTGGGCCCATGGGACATCTAGACCACTGGACCACACTGAAATGAGTGGTTGTATGTTGTGCATATGTGCTGGTGATAGAGCCCCTGTGGTTCTCTGGCAGACTGAGATAATTTCTTATCTTCCAGCGCAATTCTTGGTATGTTCAGACATGTTTTTCCCCTTCCATACAAGCGTATTTATTTATATATTTCACCATGTAAAGCCTGTCTACCAAAACTGATATTTGCTATTTGCAGCCTTGTGGATGATCAGACTCCACTTCCTATGAGAATCTTTGCAGAGAAACTCCACTTTGGTTTTAGGTTCAAAACCTGTGGCATTTCTGTGCTATTTCCACCACTCGAGTTGTAGCTGGAGATGTAAGCAACCACAATTCTGGGAAAAGTCATTGTGTTTACATGCAAGTCAAAACTTCACTTATACTCTAAAGAAACCTATCAATTTTCAACGTCATGTCACCATAATTAAGACTAAAATCTGTGCAAATTAAGGCATGCTTAATCCGAGATGGTAACTCAATTTACTCAAGCAAACAGTATAAACATTATAATTGGAGCAACACACCTCAACATGCATTTCTGCAATGACTTTGTTCAGTATGACGAGTCTAACGTCATACTGTTCAACAATACGGCCCGTGTATTTGGCAAATTCAGTCCTGAATATTCAGACATTCCCAGACCTTTGGAAAACGTGCCTGAGCTCTGTTCCCGAGAAGGTACACCGGGTGACCTTACTGATTACAGACCTGTCGCGATGACCTCCTATATAATGGAGATTCTAGAAAGGCTCATTCTGGCACCCCTCTGCATAAAAAAAAAAGACTGGACCCCCTCCACTTCACCTGCTAGGCCAAAATCAATGTGGATGATGCCAACATCTACCTGCTGGATCGTGCACACTCCTATCTGTATATCTGCTGGGAGACAAACTATGGACAATGCATGTCGTCCAGTCCGACTATTTATGTGTCAGAACACATTAATTTGGAACGTTTGCCTCCAGGGCTGTCTGTCAGAACGGCTCTGCAGCACAGGTGACAAAAAGTCTGTACAGCCCTTTACTGTACTATAGATACACATACTATGTACATATTGGTACATTTTTTTACTACTCTACATTGGCATATTGTTTTTATAATTTAATTGTTCAATCCTGTGCTACTGCTGTGACAAAATAATTTCCCCTCGTGGATGAAAAGTACCTATCCATCTATCTATTTATCATTTATCTTTATGTATACATAGTCATATTTATACCTTAATCACAGAAAAGAAAGATAATTGGAATATACTGTGCAAATAAGCAGAGTTATCTGAGCATATGCTGCTCAAAGTTTGACGTTACGCTGCATGATTCGTTATGTAGCAGCCATCACACCATGATGAAATAGCCATTTTTTGTGACCAATAAAAATCAATAAAATTGTAATGTTTTTGATTTCCTTTATGTCACTTTGCTCTAATTTTGCTTGGGCTTGCTCAGCCTAAAATTTGCTGGTTTGAGAATCTATATAATTGAAAAAAGACATTTTGACACAACTGACTTGTGACTTGATAATTTTTTTTCCGAATCAAACATTAAAAATCATGACATTTTTAATGTTTGGTGTTTTTTTAATCATTGTAGTGATTCATCTGGAAAATAATGAATACAAAATTTCAAAAGCATACACAGTTTATTTAAATCAAGTGTAGAAATCATTACTCTGATAGTTAATCATTTTGACTTTGACTTGTTAATGATTCAAAACTTCAAAAGTTTCTGACTTGTGGCTTGTGGTTTGTGCCAAGGCGTGAGAGTTAAAATGACTTGGTTCTACTGCTGGACTTTAAGCGTCCTTGTTGTATTGTGAGCACGTGTATATGTTTATATAACACGTGTGATCTACTTCCTCATTGGCTGCCTGTGTCTCTCAGAAACTGACTGACTGCAAATTATATCTATGAGGAAAATAATCTCTTGACATTGATGTCCAAATAAAGTCTGGTATGTATTTAATAAGCATGCCTGTTAGTTTCATAAAAGATTATTATATTATTATTATAAAATTATTTTCTGAATTGAAAATAATTTTCAATGAGTAAGTAAGCTCTTTAGGGAGCTTCAGAATGACCCAATAAGAAACATCAGCACATTTAGCAGAGCATTTGCCGACAGCACATGACACAGGCCACATCAGGACATCGTCTTAGTTTTCCATCAGTCATGTGACTTTTTAGACTTTGATACTTCCTTGTTTGTCTAAATGCAAACAACAGTTCTCATTGCAGCATAGTGCAGCCTGAATGAATAGGACGTGAATGACATGAATGGATAGGACAATATATTGTGTTTGAGGTCAGCCTGATCATGCATTTTAAGTCACTCACCAAAGATCTCCCCGTTCTTGGCATACTCTGTGACCAAATAAAGCATGTTCTTCGTCTCCATCACCTGAGAAAAGTAAAGGAAGAAAGGAGAGGGACAGAGGGAAAAAACACCAGGTAAGTTGAGTCAGTAGATAATCCATATAGACTGCTGCAACAACATAAATGAGAAATTACACAACTATCCACATAACATTAATAGTGGTTGAACCACAGTGCATCCACAACGTACTCAGCAAAACAAAATACATTAATAGCATAGGTTCTAAATATGGCATCCACGTAAGTGAATGGAGGTGGACGGCTGGTATACTTGAATGGTACTTAAAACCTTTCAGTCCCAACATGCTGCTGGGTTGTGTGGGAGGCGGAGCACCGATTTAGAAGCAGAAACACTCAAGAGATGAATAGCACTAAATTCGGCGGGAGGAATCTCATGGAGAGAGGAGGATGATTCAGAGACAACGAGCCAGACATTCACACTAGAGATCCCACGCTCATTGTTTATGATCAATTTTCCATCTGTTACAACAACCGATTCATAGATTTTGGAAATAAAAACCTTATTTTTGGTTGGCCTCTGTGTAATGAAAGCATTCGGTTTTTAGTTGTGCCATACGCTAAATCAACAGTTCAATGAATTCATAACTACCAGTATGTTTACATGCAGACTATACACTCGTCTTTGTCTGTACAGTGATTAAAAATATGAGTAAGCCATATCAATGCGTGCATGAATGGATTGTATATGCAAAATACATATGATGAGGTTGTTTACTCAGAGTATGAGCAGGATGCTGGCTAGTGAGCTGTGATTTTTTTTTTTTTAAATATGTTTTTTACAAATATGTCTTGAGGCCTGGGAAAATGAGGTTTTGTATTTTGATGCTGGTCAAAAAAAACAACATGTCCATAAGTTCCATCCATGTCTTCATTCAATGTTTTTAGGTTGCAGAATTGCTGTTTTGCGAGCTTTCTCATGTGTTGAGATGGTTTGTAGAACATCTAATCATAGGTGCTACATTTGCTGGTTTGGTTTTCATAAACTGCAGCAAGAATTCATATAAGTGGGAATGGTAGTGAGACTTCATGGCTATGTTCAATTTACAACATTAAATGAAATATTTCAGTTTGAACAATGTTACCATATCCACAGTCTCTTCAATAAATCAGGATGTTGCACTGGGTCATAGCCCAAACTCAGTCTCAGGTACTTCCAAATGGTTGAAAGAAATTGAAAAGATGCCTTCACGTGGTACAGATACAGATTGGTACTGTAATAAAATACATGCAGTGCTAATTGTCATAGTTCACAGTTTCTGTGCGTCTTATAAAATCTCTGAAAAAATAGCCTCAGCAGTTTAGTTTAGTAGAGTCCATAAATGGATCGTGAACAAGTGTATGTCTATGTGTGTATGTCGGTTCATTAGCTAGGGGTTCTCTCTGGGCCACAGGGCCAGCCGCAGTTTATGAGACAAGAAAGGAAATGACTAGTTGACCTGCTCTGATTGGATGGACAGGCCGTTGGAAATAATGATACACCAAAATTACACAGCAGAAAGTTGGATTGCTGCCATATGGTTGTGTAATGATAATGAACACTCATTTACTTTCCCTAAACAAATAAGGGACCAAAAGGCTTATGCAATATAATTCAATCACTGAAATTGTTGAGTTACAGGAGGATAGGCCACTGTATGCCAGACAGCGGACATCATGGTAACTAGGTGAAATGAGTTTTCATTTGCCTGGCTACGGCACCAACAAAGAATGTGTAACAGCCAGAAATAAATTACTTCTATGTCCCAAAAACTGTCTCCATTATAATCATTTCACAACCTGCCCAGGAACTACTGATGGAACTGATGGGAATCACCAAAAATGGCAAAATCTGGTACATTGACATTTTAATTACATTTAAATATATAAGCTACATAAAACTCAGTCATCATACAAATTATATTAATTTACTTTGCACACAAACTAAATGAGTTGTACAACTCATTTTTAGATCCATTCATCTGTACATTACCTACACCACTTATCTCTGGACAAAATCAAGGACAAAATCACTTCATGACAATTAACACGCAAATCAAAACTTAAATTAAATTGCAATTGAGGCAATAAATAATTTCAATGCAAGTGTAATCAGAAAAAAAGTAGAAGTGATCTTACTAATCTGGGTTACACAACTGGAAGTTGACTCTGATATGACTCAATTTTCAGAGTAGGACCCCTCTGAAGGCATTTGCTGACTCATACTGCGATTATGAAACACACCATGGATAGTTAGAGAATGACGAAGTCCTAGGTTTTTCATCCATTCAGACATACCCTTTGCTCACGTTTTTGCCTTCATTGTCGGGGGGACAGAATAAAACAGCATTTAAATGTAGTGAACATGCATGGATACCTCTGATCATGCCAGTCTGAAAAGTCATAATGCCGTCCCTCATTTAAATGAGGAATGATCAGAGAAGATCGATGAAATGGAAATGGTATTGGCTGTCCAATGATTAATGGAGTAGCATACTACCAACACACTTGGCAACTACAAAGCGAGCGTTCACGTTATCAACACAGATGATCTGCCATCTTTATTCTGTTCTATTTGAATCATGCCAGGGGTGCCTTATACAAAGAAGAGCATGCACACACACAGCGACGCATGCTACAAATGTAAGTCAGTTATTAACCACGCTCTGGTATCATAAACTGGTCAGCGATGGCAGGTTCTGCTAGGCAGCAGCTGTTTGCTAATGCATTAGAAAATGACCTGGATGAATCTTGCGCTTTAACACCCCACTGGTAAATTAGCTGGAGAGAAAATCAACAAAGTCTAACCAAAGGCACAGCTGAAAACATGTTAGCATATCCTCAGGTTTCTTACAGCACCACTTACAAATAACATCTGATAACTAGCCCACAAAAATCAGTTTAGGACAACTTTTATTATACTGCAAACAACCCAATCAGTATTTTTTCCAAATATCAAGTATATATATCTTAACATTGTTTATACACATTCATGCCATTTAGGTCTAAATTATGCAATTGAAAATCTAATTACACTGGCATTTAAATGTCGGAATCAGCTACGTCAGCATGCATTTCCTCATTGGGTTGACCCTGTTTATCCTGCGATTGCACTGTACACTCATCCTATTAATTCCTTCCCTATTTCCATTCCATAAATTAAGAGTATTAGCACCAGATAATGAGACTGCAGGTCAATTAAAACACTTAAATTAGGAGTTTGTGGTCAGATCCTTACAGCATCACGACATTCCAGTTCCAGCTAAATTTAAGTGTCAAGATGGCTTAATTTGTTATTCATATTAAGTGAGCAGACAGTTGAGTGACTTTCTGTGTGGAGACATTCTTCTAATATCTCAGCTACAGTGACGGAGAATGAATGTTAGGAGTCCTAATGGGGGGCACGGAAAAACTTTTGGTTTATGCATAGAAGACAAAAATAGCATAAAACAGCATGCCAATCAAGAGACTAAAATAGAAAAGTTACCAAAAAATAATAAGATCCCTGTTGATGCAGTGTTAAAGGCCACATAACCACACAGGAAATAGCAATTCGCAAATGTACTTCCTCTATTCAAATTCTCTCATTCAAGGCAAGAAACCTAATAGATTCACTGTAAAATCACTGCTTGGATTTAAAAAAGCGTCCAAGGTTTACATGCAAAAGCAGACAAATGATGGTGATTCACAGCAGGTTAATGGTGTTACTGGGTGGAGGCTCACCTGGTAGAGCTTTATGATGTGCGGATGGTCCAGCATCTTCATGATCTGTACTTCTCTATAGATCTTTTCCAGGTTGACAGCATCCAATTGGGTCTTATCGATGATCTTGATGGCCACCTGTAGAAAGGAAGAAAACTGGCAATCAGCAACTTTGATCAACTAATGGCTAGTGCTGCACAATTCCCTGAACTTAAATCGCAATTTCACTGTATGTGCCTGCCAAATGGCAAAAGCTGTGATTTGTAGAAAAATATTACTTGTGTGAGGAGCACTCCTAATTTTCACCTGTGTCAGGTTAACCTCCTGACTATTAACTTTGTGATTGGCTGAGGCAATCAAAGTTTATTTTTAGGGTTGGGTTATGGTTAGAGGTAATATTATGCAGCCAAAACTATACAATCATATTTGCACAAAAACTGAGAAACAATTACCATATTTCAGGGTCATGTGATACAGATTGACTAATCGCAGAAATTCTTCCCTGCCAGAGGTCAGTTTGCACACAATGCACCGAGCCCCCCCCTTAAAAAACAAAACAAGTGTTTGTTTCTCTGATACAATACAAATACTAAAATCTTGAAATTTGAGTCATGAATATCATATGAAGGCCTGATTGGATTTACACACACCCACCCAATATAAAGTACGTCTCAGTCCCACCACATGTGCACATACACACACTCTCACAAACTCATCACTATTGGCATTGATTAATGATGTCCGGTATGTAACAGGCAATATCAACGTCCCTCACGAACTATCTCATAAACAACATTTCGTAAGTGTGTTCCGAAGTGTTCCAAACGTCTGTGAGGCATGCTGGGAAGAGTAAACAACAGGAGACCACAGTTCCCCTCTCAGTAATCACACCACTGTAAAATGCTGCAAGCACACTCTGTCGCTTGGTTAGAATCTGCCGATCTCACCAACCCATATGTCTTTTTTTCTATTCTTTTCAGCATGTTTACGGTCAGAATGTGCAGATATTCAGTACTGGGTGTTGTTATCTCACTACCTGCAGCAATCAAGTAACCCAATCTTTCAAAGGCACGCTCATGAAAAGCATACACTGGGATACCAACTTTGAAATCAGTATCGTTAGCATGAATGTCTTAGCCAACTGCCAACACACGTACACCATACACACAGAGCGGGCCCAAGGTCATCTGAGGAAAACTAAGGAATTTTGCATAAACAAAGTAATAATACTAGAAATGCTGGATAATGCAAATGGAATAGACGTGGGTGGTATCAAACTCACTACCTGCTCAGCTGACAGGCAGACAAGTGCTGACCGACCAACCAGGCATGTCGACTGCAATATGTGCAGAAAGAGCTGGATAAGCCACAAAATGTAGGTTATGCAAACGCAATGATACAACTATCAGAAAGATGCCAGTGTGTGCACACTAACCCACACACACCGTCTTTGCCATTCCAGGTTTGATTAAGCTGGCATTCTGTTCAGACACACAGAGCCAACACCTCTTTGTCCAAATGGGTGCAAGTGAGATGGCATCACCTCAAAATGTATAAGCCACCTCCACCTCTGTCCTTGGCCACCAGATCAGTGAAAAGCCCAAAAAACCATTGCAGTTATGAGCCAAATGTATGCAGGTTAACCCGCATTCTGCACAAACCGAGGGGGAGAGGCAACCACTCGGTGAGATCAGCTGGTGTAGGGTTTGGCTGGAATGAAAATTTGTATTCACACAGCTGTCAGGGTTAGACAGTTGCAGATTACCCGGATAAATCGACACTTCACCTCTACACAGGCTTTAATTACAAGCTTAAACATAGACATAGCTATCACAAGCCATTTTCTGAACTCTTTAATCCAAAAAATCCATAAAAATATCTGGTACAGAACATGAAAAATCGTTTGGCCTGACAAATGCAAACGTTACAGATCAAAGTGTGCAACTGTTTTCCAGGCTTCCCTGCGTACTTTTTTTCAGTCACCCCCACTGGTTCATACACACAGCCTAGTAAAGGGGCTTTTTCACAAAGACTGGTCTCTCTTTACACAACAACCCAGCATCTCTGTTGTTACAATAGGGCTGCATGGCACACACTGGTACCACTGAGCCAGCCAAGAAAAGAGTCAAACGTCCCAGCACTGATATGAAAAGGTTGAGCAAATCCAGGCTTTCTTCATTCTCTACTTATGGTGCTTTGCCTGAGTGCTGTTTCATGTGTTGCAATATTGTCCAAAGTGAAGGAAGACACCTGAGAATTGTCAGTGAATTGCTGTCTGTTAATGGAACAAAATTTGCTAATTAGGAGAAGATGCTTGGTCTGGGTCAAAAATGAGTTGACCCATACTGTCAAGGGACAGAATATGTAGCCTACGTAAACCCAGTGGCCACTTTATTAGATACACCTGTGCAATATAACTCTTCTGCTGTAAATCCTACCTTTGTCAAGCTGTTTTTGTGGGCATTGTGCCAAGTAGGTGTTGATCCAACTCACTGCTCATTATTGTGATGTCATAGTTGGTGGTGCTGTCAGCCAGCATTGCATTGCATTGAACTGGAAGGTGTTTCTCATAGGTTTCTGCCCTGCGTGTATGTGCGTGTGACTGATATACAACCAATGGGTAAAAAATACAAATACACACTTTTGACTAATTACTGAAACAACTAACAGACACATAAAGCATTTTTACATTACATGTGCAAGTCTGCAAGAGTGCACGCTTATTGATTCATGTAGGAAACTATAAATGCATACAAAACTATTTCATATACATATGATCTGTAAAATATGCATATCGCCAGTAATCAACAACCACTGATTTGATTCAATGTCCTTTTGACATATTATCAGTTTCACAGGAGGTAGAATTTTGTTCAGAGGTTTATATATTGGATTGTACAAGAGTATCTAATAAAGAAAATGCCACCAAAATCTCCTCATTATCGGATTACATAACGGAACCACCGATCCATGTCCGACATACAGTGAGAATGTGTTTACAGCAGCCACACCAAGCTGGTACTCCTGTCAGGGTCACCGTGAAGGGGACACAGGTGTGTGCGTGTGTGTGTGTGTGTGTGTGTTTACAGTGCGTTTCCCCATCAGTGCTGGTCAGAGCCCTTCCTGGCAGGGATGTAGACATGCAGCCGATGCATGATTTCAACTCTTTACAGCCGTGCAGCAGCTGTTGCTCGCGGCGGAGCAGCCGAGTGAGCCGAGTGGCCGCCGGTTATTTGATCCAAGTTTCTGAATGCACGAGGCGGACACAGTTTCGGTTTGGGCTGCGAACATTTGAGGTGTCAAGTAGTGCATAAAAGTTATGTAACTCAGCCGAACAGTAGCCCGGGCTAGCTGTGGGGCTAACAGCACTCACCTCAGTCTTGGTAATGCGGTGTCGGGCCAGCTTTACAACTGCGAAATTGCCCTTTCCTAAAGTGCGCTCGATGTCGTAGAAGCCCACTCGGACGGGACCCCGGATCTGCGGTTTCTGGACACTGTCAGCCATGACCATGCTGTTCTTGGTGGGACTGTTGGTGTTGGTGGACAAGCAGCAGGAGGAGGAGGAGGTAGCCACCAGACGAGCAAGGGACAGGGGCTCACAGATAAAGAGGAAAGGAAAACAAACCACCCGCCGCCGCCGCCGCCACCGCCGCCGCTCCGAACGTGTCCATTAAAAATAGACAAAGTTGACGTGTGTGTCGACCCGCCAGCTTGGACGCCAATGTGGCCGCTGTCTCCTTCAGCGCGGCGGTACGAAGCAGGCCATTTGCTGAGCCCGTGGGCTGTCACGCCACGTTCTCCAATACAATGGAGCTCTAATATTTCAGGCAGAGGTGCCTCTATCAGCTACACAGCACACGAGTTCACTTGTAAAGAGGCATCATGTTCTCCGGTTGACGTGTATTGACGTCAGAGCCATAGGGGTATTTGTGCAGGGGGCGGGGCTACGGAGCCGCTCCACACTTGCCAGTGCCAATTGGTAACCAAGACAACCAGACCCACCTCTTACGTCAACGGTAAAATTGCTATTCTGAAATCTGTTTGCTCGCCTGCCCCTGCTTGATTGCACGCAGAGGTAACTTTGAAGTTGGGCCCCGCAGGTGCTCCGCGAGCTGGCGTCAAACGTACCGTAAAAACTGCACGCTTCACGCGCCCAATCAGTCGGCGGCACGCGCTGTAGCATGAGTAAAATGTGCGCAACGTAAATAAACAAATAAATTCGTCTCAACAAAGGTTGTATGTTAGAATAACGTTATCTCTTACAATAAACATACAATTCCACACTATGGTCCAGTAATCTGGCATATCCACCATTAGGTATTCCAAATAAAGTGAAATATATATAATAGTGTGTCATATTATTGCATAGTGTACCATGAAGAGCTCATTTCTCCTTTTGCTAGTTCACCGCTGCAGACTTCTCGGTCAGCTACACAACACTGCCATCTGTTGGCGACACTTGGGAATTGAATCAAGTACGAATCCATTGTATATTTTCCTTTCCTCTTGAACAAGTCAAGGTCAAATTTGACTCGTCATAACGTTCGAGATAGTAGAAACACACTAAAAGATGTTATCTGAATCTCAATCTAACATTTTCTACAACTGTTCTATGTGTTTACTGATTCATTAAAGGATTACTACAGTGAAAAGCTCATTAAATGTATTCAAAATCGAAAACTGAACTGCTGTCCTTTGAGTGTTTTCAATTAAGATTGATTTACTGGAATTCAAGGGGTCAAACGGTTGTAACTTGAAAAAGCCGAAGTGAAAGTCCAAGTCCAAGCAAGATCACAGGAATCTAAAAGTCCAGTGTTCCACGTCCTTCATTATGCAGAGGATATAATTGTATTTTCTGAAGATTAATATATCTTCTACTTTAAAGTCTTGCAGAATGCACATTAAAAAATATCAGTTGTACAGTTCTTGCTTCGCTTACATATGTATTCTGCCTTCCTGTCTCTACCTGCAGACTTGATTGTCTTGTATTTTTATGTGCTCTTTATGTTCTAATTCATGCAATCTACATGAAACTCACCCAAATATAGCCCATATCTTGTAACAGTATGGAAACTTTAATTGGCAGCCAAATTCACATCTTGTATGAAATATATCACACATTCACTGCCAGCAGTTGTTCTTCCAGCTCCTTCAGTGACAGTCTTAGACAGAACAGTGGAGCTGAGTGGGCCAGGCAAACTGTTGCTCCGAAGGCCTCTGCTGTCACGCATAGACTTCCTGAATGTAAGAGTTCCAGATGTGCTTTTGGCATTTCCTGTCTAACATTCTCCAAGAACACACTCACCCAGCCTCTCCTTACTGGGCTTACTACATCTTTCCATGACACCGACCCAGAGTGCACTCAGTACTCGCTCTGAAATAGTCTTTTGTATTCAGATCAGCACACCAAGAATAACTTTCCTCCGCCTACAAGACAAGAATATGACTTTACAAGAAATATGCACGTCTCTGGTGAATGAACGCACAAGTTTGACACAAGGCACTCCCAAAAAGTCTTTGTGCCTTCATGACACTGGGATGGCTGAGTATCTCACGCAACCAGGTGGAGTTGAGAAATCCCACAACTTGGAGGTTCACTGGGGTCACCAGTGCTCTGTCATCAGTATTCATGCATATACTGTTCTGTTCTCTGACATCAATGCTAACAGGAAGCTGACATCAGGCTTTGTAGGTTCAGAGAATGGGTCAGAATGGTCCCTGAACAGGGTGCTTCCACCAGAGAGCTTTTTGTCCTTGATTGCAAAAGGGCTGAGTGGTTAATTTCTTATTGTTCATAAGATGAATATCCTTACGCAAGTCCTTCAAACTTGTGCTTATTCACAGGGTTAAGGTCACAATCCATCCCAAGTATAGCATCAGCGCTGCTCCTGACACCTTATTAACGTTATTTAAAATCAAACCCTGTGCAGCTGTGCTGTATTATGGTTAAAATGGACAACAGAAAGCATTACATTCAGCTGGATGGAGATACAATGTAACATAGCTGTCATATTTGGATCAAGCACATAAACCTTGGTGTTGGTTTCTAATGAGGGGTTCATTTGATATACAGAATAGGGTTACAGGAGAGTAAATCTTCCTGTTATTTTTTTTCTAATATACCGATATCTGTCATATGTGTTTTAACAAAACAATGTACAGAAATGTTAAATATATAATTTCCATATACTATGAATCTTCGTCCTTGCTCTTGAACAAAATTAGAATGGATGTTTGGATTTATATGACAACTTTTTAGGTTCCTGCTTTTGATTTACAAAAGACTTATATAGCTTCTGTGCATGTTCAACTATCCAACATGTAGACTAAAACAAACATTTATTCCTGTACCACATAACTGACCAGCAGGAGAACAACGGGGCTTGAATTTGATCCTGCTGTCTACCTGGCTGACGACCTCCTTAAAATGAGATGAAGACACAGACACTGCAGCTAGGCGTAACATTGTTATCCATAAATCTCATTTTCCACCCATCCAGTCTGACCGCGGCAGAGCTCATAGATGTCATTGGTCACAAAGCCGCTCTCTCTGTGTGGACATGCCACGTTCTCATAATCGTCACAGTGGGGGTCCGAGGGATGGTGACAGGTGAACTTTGGCATGATGTTTGCTGCTATGTTTGCGCTCAGAGCAGTGTGAGGCAGTTTGGTAATGTCACTAAAGGCATAAGGTCCTTGTACGATACAAGGCGATGCTGTTGTTGACATCCACGGCTGTAGTCTGTTGGGATAGCTCTCGTCCTGTGTCTTCCTCCTGAGTATAAATCAAACAGTATTACAGAGCACGGTGGGACCGATTTGATTTGAGAAAGTATTGCAATAGGCATTCCCCCTGCATTATATTTGTGACTACATCTATTAAAAATGCCCCTGTCTTACCTCTTGGCATGCTGTCTGTAGCAGAAGAAGCCAGCAACTGCAAACAGTAGCAGCAGCAGAGCAGGGATTGTGGCATAAAGGATGTAGGAAACATACAAGGTGTTGTCTGAGAGAGAAACTGCAAAGGAAAGAACTTACTTACAAATTATATACATACAGATAAGTAACTACTTTATCAATTCTAGAGTTTATTATCACTTCAAACAGTATATGACAACGGGACAAAAATGTGTATAATACTATTCAATTTTGAATGTTAATGACAGACAGCATTCCTGTTCTTACCTGATGATTCCTGTGGGCCAATTTTTATTGTCTCATCACTTCCTGTCGTGTAGAATAGGTCTGGCCTCTGTGAAGGAGCTAGGGCATACAGATATTAAATATAATTAAATGTGGATATAATTATACATATTCATAATGTCATAACAAATAACAGGGCTTCTCTTTAACTTTTCATTCCTTTATAACTATTTTCTTAAAAAGGCATCATAAATAACATGAGAACACACAGTAAAATATTTGGATATACAAAATTTGTTCAAGTGTCTTATAGTTTTCCAATATGAATGTGAATTAAGTAGATGCATAATTTTTTGAACAGCCTTTAACCTTTTTCTTTTAGAGCAAAATTTAAACTTACACTTACTAGATGAGTAACAGATAAAGAAAGTTCTGCACAAGGCAGGGAAGTCACGCAATCAACACCTCGTAAAATGATAGCTTTAAATATTTTATTGTACAGCAGAGGTCAAACCGCATTCTGGTTTTGCAGGTCTCAAAAAAAAAACCTGTAAAACAAATCACACCTAAGTTCAATTGTATAGTTCATTTCCACACATTGTGGATGTGTTCTAAAACATCTACTTATTAAAGTTCAGCTAAACACAGACAAATGTGTCTATAAAAAAATAATAGGACGGTAAAAGTCTTCACTGGTGTTTAAGTCAAGGGCAAAGTCTTTCTTGATTATGTCAAGTCAGCAAATTTGTGACTCAACTCTTCCACACCACTGCTATATAGTGTTGTATGACATAGGATTGATCAGGTCATGGCCATTAGAGGCCTTATTTTACGTCGACAGAAAAGGAAAGAGGAGATACTGGGTAAACGTGTGTATGTGTTACCTGCATTCACTGTGTTACTCCCCTCAGTAAATGCTGGTAGTTTTTCTGTGGAACAGTGAGAAAGAAATGGTTTTAGTAGGTTAACTTTATTCAGTTATTCACTTGTATACTGTGTCACAGTGATGAAAACACAATAAGAAAACTGTTTTACATCTAAAAAGGAAACACAGAGAATGATAAACTAAAAGAGTAAAATATATATACAACACAGTCAATGCAATCTTTTATAAATTAAAGCTATAGATGTACTGAAAAAAACATTGATAATGGCCACAAACTTTGCTGCTTAGATTCTGTTGTGTTTTTGTGGTTGACAACAAAAAAGAAGCACTAATAATAATAATAATAATAATTAATAATATGGTAGAGATCTGGCTGCACAAATTCACCTAAACGTATTTTTTTTTATCACTTGGGTCACTTTTTCCAATTGAAAAGTTGTGGGTACACTCCAGTGACTTTCTTTTGGAGAAGGACATTTTGTGGGCTAATGAAAAGAATGGGAACGTTCCACATGAAGCACTTTCAGCCCTGGACAGCGCAGCAGCATCAGTTCTGTGAAACACTGGCTCACTTTCTGTGTATTTGCATATGTAGTTGTTCTTGGAATTGCAGTTGTCATCGTTCCACTGGAACAGGAAATGGCCTTCTTCATCAGGTGGTGCAGAGGGCTGGTAGTACAGCACCACACACATTTCTCCACCACAGGATGGTTCATCCCAGTGCCAGTTCCTACAGAAAATCAGACATTAACATTTACACTCTGGATAGCTCATTACATCATTATAGACCCAGGGTTACTTGATTACGCATTCCTATGAGTCATTCCAAATGTAATCTTAATCTAACCCTTTGAGGAATGCCGCTATCACTGCCTCTTGGACTGTGATTCACTCTATTGTTTTTTTCTTCAAAATCTTGCAGTGCTTTATTGATAATGAAAACATTTATACTAAAAAATCCTTATATTTTTGACTGTAATGTCAGATTCTACCATGTGGCTTATAGGAGGTGGGTCCTTTGAGCTTCCATGTCACCTTTTAGGTAACAAAACACTTCCTACACTTCCTTCCTAATAACGTAAAGATGGATTTTTCTTCAGCCATGCTGCCCATCAAATGTTTTCCATCAGGGGACGTGACCAAGCTCAGTCTGAAACAAAGCCATCATGATGATGCCCTCTCTCTAAGAAATATGTGAAGGCTCTGCTATCGACACGGATCAAGTTAAATGTATAAAAATGGACAAAGAAAGAAAATCCAACACTGCCTAGAGGCAGGTTTAGCACTGAAAAGTTTCTCCCTTATCGATGTTATGTAAAGCAGTGTCTGTAGACTTCCATGTGTGGTGAGTGAAGGCTCCGTTTGCATTTTGAATTCCACCACGTGTCTCGAATCATCATGTGATTCAACCGGAAATACATCAATGAAAACTGAACTGATGTAAAGCTTGTCGCCTGCACACTGAATACATGGAATCCTCCTGTCTCTTTACAGTGAGGACAGAAAGCAGGAGTTTGGTGAACAAGATGCACTTCTTTTGATTGCTGCCACTGCAAAGGATATCCATTGTATTTTCTACGAAACAAGATGATATGACCAGTTACATTTTTCCTACAATACGCAAGAGCACATATATAAAATGTACTGAAAATATAAAATACCTGAACTTAGCCTTGCTCCCATCCAGCCAATAATACTTTGAGGGGCAACCTGGACTCGTGGTCTCTGGTCTGAAACGCTGTGGGCTGCGGCGAAGCCCAATCCAGAAATCTCCGTCTCCAGCTTGCAGCTGCTGTATGAACCTTTCCACCAATCGTTGCTCACTTTCTGTTTCAATGCTGAGCAGCTCGGCTCCGTCCAGCCTGCAGGCCTGCCTGGCGTCCTCAAAGGTCAGCCTCCGTCTGCTGTCCTGGTTGTAGGAGACCTTGTAGCATGGCCGCTCCGTCCCTCGCCTACAGATCCTTTCACCTGGACACGACAGTCAGCATTCACTCATTAAAACAAGCTGATCGATGTGTGTTTCTGAAGACATCCTGTGTCACCTGTGTGGCAGAGTGATTAAAAAAAAACTGACAAAGTTTTTGGGAGCAAGATCATGTATCCTAACCATTCCTGCATTCCTCTGCATTGTGGGCAGAGTAAAACATAGGGTAGTGAAATGTAAATATTATTTGTCCCCTTGGAAATGTCGGGCTTTTCGCTCAAATTTTAAAATAAAGTGTGTGTTTCCAAAAAACGGTCAGTTGTGGTAAAAAGGTCAATTATGGCCTCCATATGAAATTGTATCCTGACTGCTGAGGTCACCAGTTGTAGAATTGTAGAATTGGTGAAATTGCAGAGAAACTCACAGCAATTCTGTCCTGCTCCTTCTTACCTGCTGCATACCGTCTGCATGCCACCTCCACCCCCTACCTGGGATTCAACAAGCTGGTAGGCAGAAGTCTGTGGCCTCCCACAAGTGAACAAAACTCACAAATAATCAACCGATCACATCCTTTACGTTACATGTCGTGTGAGACAACAAATAATATTCCTGCCTCTGCACCTCTCCAATAACCCCAGGTGAGACTGGCAGATCCCCCTATAATAATAAATGGGATTTTTTTGAGGCTCAAATGTTTCACATTTATCAATATACAGCACTACATAGACATTATTTGAGTCTATATATTTGATTCATTATATTTTATAGTATCTTGTTGTAATGTAAGCATTTATTTTTATTTTCTTTATTTTTTATTTTATTATCTTTTGAAACTTTGTCCTTTTCACTAGTAATAGAAAATAAAACAGAAGTGAGACCTCCTGGCTGGTGCAGAGTCCAGAATTCTGAAGCTGTTCTCAATTTTCCACCTCATCACGTGTTTGTGACTACAGCCTGTTTATGATTTCAACGCACAATCCTGGCGTGTAAATACAACTTTCCACACCTAAACGCACATTCGATAACGATACACGCTCAACAAAATTGCACCTCCACTGCACGCAAAAATGTTCTCGAATCAAAAGGCAAATTTCCAAGTGGAAGTTTCGACGTTTGGTTTAGAAAAGAAACTGTGTGACAGTAGTCTGATCTGTAAAAAGTGTGATGTATAAAAATAATAACGCGTAAGTCGACATGACAGACGTTCCACCGTGTGAAATCCTTACCGTTTATTTTGGACGCGGATCCGGGGTGGAACAAAACGGCCATCACAGTGCCAAACAGCCTCATAAAATCCATCTCTACATGTTCGCCTGATGCTCCGGATTCTTCGGGGAAAAGCTCAGCTTACTGGTTTGTTTTGAGGGGAAGAGGAAGGTGAAGTTTCCAACCGTGACAGCCGTGGAGAGGAGAAGAGGCTCGGCTGGTGACGGCGTGCATATGGCGACTGGCTGAGGAGGGGAAAAAAAACAAAACACAAAGACCCAGAAAGTCCAGGAGCGCCCAGTGTTGGACTTCTTCGCCTTTTAACTGTAAAAAACAAGCAGAGGAACAAAAATAGAAATAGAGAAGATATCACGACTCACTTGTTTATCTTTACTTCATTTGTTAAATAAAATTGGAGTTCAAATGGAATGGATAACGGTTATTGCGAATGCAACGTTCGCTAAAATAAATAAATTAAATAAACTTTTTTTTTTTTAAATCATATAAG
>OMNV01029508.1:185623-206216 GCA_900303265.1 Brotula barbata
GTACCTAGTTTATTTATTAAAGGTATTTTTTTTATTTTAATTATATTAATATTAATGTGTTTTATTAAAAAGAAAATAGTTTGTTAAACCCATGTTATAAGGATTATGTTTGACTGTACTGTGCATTAGTACATAAGTGAAACAACATCTGCTTCTAATGAATTTACAAAGTATCAATGTAAGTTAAATGTCATTTATTTGACGTGACTTATTCTATCTATCTCCTGTTTCCTCCTCTGTCTTTTTGCAAAGGAAGACCTCTAGTGGTCAGGACCTTGGTTTTTGTAAAATATTGTGTAGCACTCTTAGTTGCATGATTTGGACTGGACTCAAATTGACATAATCAGTAAATCTCTTGCAATTCAACTCTCAATTTTAGTACCACTAGCATGTGATTTCACTTTTGGCTCTGAATGAGTCATTCCCCCAGGAGAACGGAGATTAATTGCTGTGTGGGGAAAACGATTGCAGAGAGCAGGGAATGAATGGGGAAAACAGAAACAGATACACATTTCATAGTGAAAGTGAAATTCTCTCTCTCTCAATTTGTTATCCTTGTCTTTGTCCTACCATAATGACAATCAGATCTGTTTGTGCGGCAAGCACTGATGTGGTTGGTAGGCCATGGATCACTCCTGCTACAAAAATGTGAACAAAATCAGTAACATCTGAAAGTCCAGGGAAGTTGTTGACCACATACTGTGAAACAACGCGCACAAAGGGACAGAGAAAAACAAAGCAAGGACAGAGGGAGAGAGCGAGAGGAAGAGGAAAGGGACTTTTTTCAGCCCATGCTTCCTGTTCACTGCCTTGGTTTGGTTTCCAGGCATTACAGCTCAATTTCTCTACCATCCAGAAAATAAATAACCACATGTGTGTTGCTGTAACTCCTCCAGCAAATTCATCACACTGAAAGTTTCATCCTTCACTTCACAACAGCCTGCTATTAAACTTTCTCCTGTGCCAAATTATTTTTTATTAACAGCAATCAACACAGGCATGCCAGCGCAAAACAAACACATAACAAACACGCGCTGCTCCAGAGGACATAGAGTCCTTTTCTCCTGTGTGTGTAACTGTTGTCTTGCTCCAGCTTTGGACTGGTTGTCTCTCTGTATATTGGTCACACAAGTGTATCCGTCATGTGGGAGTCTGTGGAAGCGTGTCATGCCACGTAATGAATGGATGGCCTTGTAGGGCCTACTCTGATTTGTCTTGTTTTGGTCCTCTGAAGCCTCTACAGCTAATACTATTACTTGAATATGCACACAAATGCAGTCATGTGATGAAGAGCTGTTTCCAAACAAAACAAGCACTCAGCCCCAAAGTCTATGCATGTGTATGTTTATTGTTGATATCAGGCTTAGTACTTAAATGATGCATTTGTGAACACTATTTCATAGTTAAAGTTGGTCTGCAAACGCACATTGTAAGTTTTACTGCACATGCAGTGCACAAACAATGTGGCAAAAAACCTGAAAACACAAAGGCTGATGCGAACGCAGAAAACATTTCAAAGTAACTTTGTATGGTTTTTAGTGTGAAGTGCCTTTATTAAGTGTAACATTGTGATACAAACACAATTAAGAGCTACTGAACAATCCTCACTGTGAATGTTCCGTATTTATTATTGTTATTATTGTATTTTATTAAATGTGATGCTGACTGGCAGAATGAGGTCTAAGTGGTTCATTTGGGCCTTTTGCAGATGACTTTCCTTTATGAGGTGGATGCTCCACCAACAGGGAGGAAGAACAATGAATTAAGAAAAAAATACATTTGATTTTCCACTAGTAATTATAAACAGGTGCTAATTCACAAAGCACTCGAGATATGGTCTGTTTGGTATTTCATGGGCTGATGACATTACATTTCATTGTTAAACAGATTTGGTGTCATCATTTCTAATCGTTTATGTATAAACTATAAGCAGATAAGAGAGATCAGACAGATATGGGAGGCTGTATTCAAGACAGCACATGATTTGATATTCATAAGATTATTTGAGTTCCCATTCGTGCTGTTTTGGAATCAAACTGACTAATGTTTGGGAGTCTGTTCATGGAGGATATGTTGGGCCTCTTGGCTTGTGCTCACTGATGAATCACATGTACTTTAATCATGTCCTTTCATCTCTGTTTAGCTTTGGCCAGCGGATAAGTCCAAACGGCAGCTCCATGAAAACAGAAATTCCCCTTTCCTTTTGTAGTAGCTCAGTCACTGGGCCGTGGTGTGAGAAGAAATTACACACACACAGTAGCATTTAAGTAAAAACACAATCAGAACTGGACAGTGAGTGGAGTGGTCTAGATGCCATCTGTGCATGATGGTAACCTTATAATTAAAGGGAAACGGCCTTTTGTTTTCCTGCGATAATGGCTTAATATATCTCGTTACGATGAGAAAACAAACTTTGTTATCTTGAGATAATGGAATAATTAACTTGTGATCAAGAGATCGTCATTAAAACTATAATAGCAACTACAGCCGTACTCGACGTCCATAGCTATCAAGTGTTCCACTGATTCATTCATTTTTTGTTCAGCCTGTCTTACCCTGCAGACAGACAGAACATTATATCCAGACATCTTTGTGGTCAGAGTTTAACATCTACTATGCTATTATTAAACTCTGACCACCCTGCAGACAGGAGGATTATCAAACATGCAGAATATGAATAGCGTACGTAATAATTCCTACTGAGTGGTTTTAAACGATTGTCAGGGTGGTGAATCCCATTTGAGATGAGGCCTGAAATGAGAGTGTCAAACCCTGACATATCGGTGGATAGTGTAACAAATGTCTTCTCTCACCGTGGGCATTTTGGCAAAAACACTGATACTCCTTTTCATTCTGTATTTCTGTAGAATAATGAGGCTGCTCACTTGAACAGTAACAGTTGTGGCCTACAGCAAAATGCAACACTCATAAGGCAACTGTGGGTAGACAATAGAAGAGAAGCTTGACATGCAAGGGAAATTATCAATGGCTGCCTCTGGTTGGCTGTGTGAGATGTAGCTTATGGCGAGCGTGATCATATTTCAAGTATACAAGGTGTTCCATTCACAAGACATTAATCTACTGCGGAAGACAGGGGATCTTAATGGAATTACTTAACCTGGGAAGTCAGTGTAACCTCTCGTTTTTAAGATGAAATCATTTTTCAGGACCAGCAAAGATTTCCCAGACACTTAAGTTTGAATAAATACATCCTAATTTAGTATAATATTTTTGAACACCACCTCAGTTATCATTTAAATGCCATTAAGGCTGTGGAAAGTTATTCATGATGCAGAATTCATTTATTCCGCCTCTTGTAAATTGCCAATCAGTAGTCTGTTTGCTTTTAGTCAAATAAATGTGAGATGGATGAGATCTGTTCAAGGACAACTCACATTTTTATTCCATTTTTCATTCCAAAAAGTGCACAAATGAAACAACTGTATCAAACAGCAACAACAACAACAATAATCTCCTCTTAATGTATGAAACCTAAAACAGAACTGTGTGTTAACCCGAGGGATCGATGTCAAAACAGACGGACACATTTATCTATAGGGAGAATATCTGACAATGAGTCACGCCAGGAGCTCCACTGTCTGAACAAAAAGTCAAAGATGCGGAAAGTTTGTCTCTGTGTGTGTGTGTGTGTGTGTGTGTGTGTGCATGTGTGTGCATAGGGATCTATAACTGGTTGAAGGTAGCCTTTGAGAGCGCCACCTCCCAGGTTTTAGGTGTCTTGAAGGTGTCTAACAGTATAAAAGCCACTCTGCACAGCTCCATGCGACAAACATCTGCTCAGGTAGCAAAACCCAAGGTAAGACCCTCCTCTGGTTACTGAGCCACTTTCTACATGACACTTATTTATAAGAAAAACTGTTTTTAGATATGAGGAAATTGAAAACAACTGAAATATCATCATTATTTTCAAATGCTAAGTAAAAAGTTGAAAAACAAAATCTAGTCAGATGCTGATTTATTTACAAAATCATCATCATCATCATCATCATCATCATGTTTGCGCTCCGGTACTCATTTTGCACTGACTGACGATCCTCCTGTGATTATTTTCTCTTGTCTAACTCCACTAAATACAGGACTAACCTGTCTGACAGTTTGTCTTCCATCATGGCTCTCCGTCTATGTCTCCCTCTGGTGGCCGTTCTCCTCCAGCCTGCTCTGTGTCTCTACAACTGCACCTCTGAGTATAACAGACTCCCTGGTAGGTTATCGTACTTCACTGAGCTCTGCCACTCATCGTTTTGTGTGCATGAACCGGAGCAGATTGTGTGGTGAACTGAATCATTTTTCTGCCTGAACGTTTTAGATGTTTTTATTCTCACATTTGTCCAGAGAAGAAACACTCGATCGTTATATTGGCTGTCACTTTGATCCTGACATAAAATAGGCACAATTTTCCACTAAGGTATGAATATTTGTTGTAGATTTATAGTAATAATTCATTAATAACTACAATTGGGTTGCCAGATTGTAAAACCATCTGTAAATGGTCCACGAGCAAGACCCTAACCACAAATTGCTCCTGACAAGCAAGTGGGCCTTGCATGGTTACCCCAGCTGTTGGTGTGTGAATGTGTGTATGAATGGGTGAATGTGAGGCAAACATTGTAAATGCTTTGGAAAAAAGCGCCATAGAAATGCTGTCCATGTACAACAATCCTATAATAATACTGCAGCTGCAAAAGTACTTATAAATAATAGGATCCACAGGATGAGGGGACGTAAGTTGTTATTGAAAAGTTAAACCACTAAAACTAAGAGGTAGATAACAAAGTAAGTTATGCTAGAGTACAATATACACAAGCCAAAGGAATTTATACAACATCTTGGCAACCCAATCTTTGCACTTACTGACTAATTTATTATCATTAAATATTCACCCCTTATGCATTGGTAAATTAACTGGTCCACTTCAAATTTAACAAGCCATTTCACATTAGTAAACCATTATTAATTCAGCACATCACACATAAAGTGCATTTTTTAATTACATAATTGATTAAGTTTTGATTAAAAAAAATGTAGCTCTTGTCTTTTTAAGATGTATACGTTCCTTTAAATTTCTCTTAATTCTAGATGAATTATATATAGTAAGGACCCCTCACCTGGCCACAGGAAGCAGTAGGTCAGGTGAGGGGTGGAGGGGGCGTAGGATGGGATTTTCTACATCTGATATTTGGTATTTTTGAGGGATTTTACAAGAATTTAAAAATAAACTACAGTATTTATGTAGATGGGAGCACTGGTGTTTAGAAATGTTCATTCAGTCGTTTAATGTAAGTCTGGTATGTCCTTCTTGGTCTTCCTCTCAGATAACTCAGACCTCCTAGTTGACTGTGGTACCACTATAATCACCCTGGAGCTCAACCTGTGCACAGCTCAGTGGGCAGGCTTTGACCCCACAAATCTCTCACTGAATGGAGAGCACAACAAAACTCAGTGTAAGGGCGATGTTGACACCAGTGTGGATCCACCAGTCATCCGCTACCAGGTTCCTGTCAATCACAGCCAGGAGAACCCCTGCCGTCAGTCTTTACAGGTGAGATCCAATCTAGATGATGACTGTAGTAAACTATACGAAAATGCCATTTGAATAGGACTTCATCTCACCTTTACTCTCTTGTTTAGATTGTGGATGAGGTCCCAGACTCTTCTGGTCCCTTCAGCAATTTCCTCACTATCCAGTCAGTGATCATCACCGGGTACATCGACACTCCAATGTCTAATCAGGGGATGATCAGCTACTCCACAGACCTCTACTATCACTTTTCTTGCCGTTACCCATTGGAGTACTTGATTAACAACACTCAGATTGTGGCGTGAGTAATTTGTAGCAAAGGGATATTTTTAAGTTACAGGTGTTACTGTGGCTGTGGAAATACTTGCTGTTTGTTTCATTTTTAGCGTCTTTTCCATCATTTCTAGATCCTCCGTCTCAGTGGCCACCAGTGATAATAACGGAACCTTCATAGATACCCTGAAAATGAACGTATATAATGTAAGTACACGTGGTACAACTGCTTTGATGTTACCTAACAGATATTTTGGAGCTATTTCTTTATTTGTACTTTACATTTTCAGGACTCAGATTATGGCTATCCGTTAGTGGTGCCTTCAACAGGGCTTCAGCTGCGGACCAGGATCTATGTGGAAGTCAAGGCTATTAACCTCACGGGGAAGTACGTGGATTCATGCACATTTGGGTACACATACTGAAATGAAAGTCAGCATATTGTATTCGTGTAACTCACTGACTTACTGTTCTCTGCTCAGTTTCAATATCATGCTGGATCACTGCTTTGCAACTCCCACTGTTTACAACACGACGCATCTCCAGCAGCACAACTTCTTCACTGGGTATGGCAGTAACATTATCAAGTATCAACAAGTAGAGTTGGACTCCACTATCCATAATTACACTACAAAGTTATTATTTGGACTATTAACCTTTTTTGTGGCATAGCTTTACATTCACATGAAAGTCCTACGCTCACCATATGTGTATTGTGTTGGAACTGTGTCCTCTGTCATACTGTTATGCACTGTTCGCATATCACATTTTTAAATCTATTTATCTATTTTTTATATCTAAGCACTTCTGTATTCCCCTAGATGTTCAGTGGACCAGAGGGCAGCTGTGACAAGCAATGGCCTCTCCAAGACTGCCCACTTTGACTTTGAGGCCTTCCGCTTCGTAGAGCACCGTGACCAGGACAAGTCGAGCATCTATCTGCATTGCATACTGAGACTGTGTGAGCCCAGCAAGTGTCAAGAGCTGCTAAGTGTAAGTTAAAGTTTTTATTGTAACGGAAACACAGCTTGATGATCCAACTCTCATAGATGGCCTATAAAAGAAGCAAATTAATGATGCACTGTATGACTACAGTGGAATGGGTGACATGCTGCTTTGGTCAGCATGTTCACCTCATTACATGAAGTCATAGCAGCAGCCTCTGAGTGGAGAGTGCATGGTTTTGGGTTTTATTCTCACAGAACAAATGTGTTACTCCTGATATAGCCTTATTATATTATAGAGGGATTTCTGAACTGGATAGTAGAGCAGAGCGTGTGTCAGTCTGTCCTCCGAGCTGAGTTTGTCCCTCAGTGGACTTTTAGACATGATGGATAAAATAAAATAAAATAAAATAAAATACTGTCTGACTCACTTTGAAAGTGATACTGTACATCAATCAAACTAGTAAGTCAACTGGATGTTTGTTGTTACAGGATTGTTCCAGCCGAAGGAAAAGGTCAGTGACTCCATTTGGATCCAAAAGCACGGAATCAGCCACTGTCTCAGCAGGCCCCATCTACACTACAGGAGAAGGTTAGGTCCATCTAACACAGCTTCACCACCTAATTATCTCTCCTGAGCAAAACCCCTTTGATGAACCAATTAAAAGTAACACTTTGTCTGTCTCCTTTCATAATTTCCTATATTTAAAGAAAGACCAGCTGCAGGTGCCTACGGTGAGTTTGATTCATAAATCCTCTTATACATCTTCAGGATAATATCATTCAGGGTGATTGATTGTATTATCTCCATTTCTTTCAATCAATAAGGAAGTGAAGGTGATGAGAATGTGACAGGCCTGGTGGTGGGGGTTGTTTTTGGATCTGCCGCTGCTGTTTTATTGGTTCTGGGTGGCTGGTTTGCCGTCAAGAAGTTCTACTGGGCAGGATCATTACCGCAAGTGCTTCACTGATCCATCCGTTGGCCCCTTCACATCATGAAATATTGTGTAATTATAACTTTTGATATGTAACTATTTTAATACATGTGAAAATCAAGCAAAAATGGTGGTATTTCTATTTTTTCTATTAGGATTCATATCTATGCCATTTGTATTCAATGTCATATTTTTACGAATAAAGTCAAATCTGACAGTACTTGAATGTATGAATACTTTTAATATGTTTTTTTTATATATATATATACATATAAATATAACTTTCATGTGAGCTAATATACTAATTACAATTTCAGTGACAATGTTAACAAATTACATATTTTTGAGTTCATTACAGAAATCAGAATAAAGTTTAAAAGTGATAAGCAATGTTGTTTTTTTACATTGAAAAATAAAAACACAGAACGTGTGGACACATTGTGCGTATATATTGAAGATGATACATGGGATATACCTAATGTATCCCATGAGATACACCACGGGATACACAGGATTATTCTTTATCTTTGTGCAGATTACCAAGCAGAAAACACACAAAATACAAAAGACATATCAATACATCCAAAAATATGTACAGACTACTTACTGAGCTGGCGAACACTAAGGAGTATGACAAAGAAAACTCATGGAGAAAACCATTTTAATGGTTCCGTATATACATGTGTCTGTCTCACTGCACTGAATGCAGGATGTCCTGGATCAGAGCAGAGAGTTTGACTGTGAAGGTCTCCTGCAAAGAGCCAACTGCCTGTACAGTGGAGGAGGAAGTCAGGCTGGAGGCACCCGGGGCCACCACCTCTTCCTCTAACCCAACAAGCATTCTCTCCATTTGGGCTTGAAAAACTTGGATTTGCAGAGCTGCATCCTGGCAGAAACGATCCATACTGGCCATCACTTTGGCCCTGAGAGGCTGCTCCATTCCTAACACATTGGCAAGCTCACTTTTGAGAGTCTCCATGCTGCTCTGTGTCTCCCCTCTCAATGAATTCACTTCCTGTCCCAACTTGGAGCTCAATTCTTGCCAAAGTCCCAATGTCATTCCGTCTCCTTCGCTGAGCTCTCTCAGATGACTGAGTTCCTCAGAGGTTTTGGTTTGGAAGTCGCTGATGATGTCAGCCATCTTAGATCCACTTAGATCCACGGTTTGGCTCATCCACTGGAAGGCCTCCTGGTACAAGGCTGGACTGGCCTCTGCCTGGGCCTCTGCTGTTTCAAGGCCCTGCAGATAGAGGCTCAGCTGGCCACACAGATCTTGGGTGTTGCTGCTGAGAGAGGTCTGGAGCTGTTGGGTGAGCGGAGTTAAGCGGTCCCTCATGCTGGCCAGGGTGGAACTGAGATGGGCTGGATATGGGGACAGCCTCTCCTGCAGCTCGGCTAGCTCTTGGCGCAGGCGTGTACGCAGACGCTCCGACTCCATGTTCAGTTTGCGCTGCATCTCCTCTGCCAACGGGCTTTTATTACGATCATCATAAATGTGACTGCAGTCTATGTGGCTCTTGTAGAGGGTACTGTACAAAGATACAGAGAGACACACACAGTGTAAGCAAGTACTGTATATATACATATATATATATGTGTGATTCATAAGAGTTTCTGAGTTGGTAAACTTACTCCACATCTTTTGTGAGTTTTGCCTTGCCCTCAGCCTGGTTGGTCATTAGCTCAGCCGAGGCTTCCACCCTGCTTGTGCTGTCACGGTGCAGTGGGTATGCTACGGACACATCAAGTAAACAGTACAATTATTAACTGTTAAATTAACAAATAAATTACACAAATAAACACTCAAAGAGTAATCCGTACCTATAGTTGTCAATAATGACAGAGCAAAGATCACAACTTTGAGATTCATGTTTATGTTTCTGTGGAGGGACAGATGAGAGAATGTATTAGAATAAACACATTTCCACATACTGTACATTTTTCAAATGTTATTTTCATATTTATATTCAATCTAACACAGAAGACTACAAAATCAATTTGTGAAAGACTGACTGTCCGTTACCTGATAATCAGTGTCTGCAGAGAGACTTCTCCTCTCACGAGGCTTATAAAGCTCCTTGTTATCAAACCCTGCCTGTGTCAACAGCCAACACGTGGAGGGTCACACTGATTAGACACACACACACACACACACACACACAAGCCAGCTCAGTCGCACCACAGTGAAGATAATTAAACTGGATGCTGCAAACAATGAATGAATGAATTGTTGACAATTTTATATCAATAATGTAGATGAATTACTCTAGGATGAAGTCACACAGGGAGAAAGTAGGCTGGGTTAATATTTAACAACAATAATAAAAGCAAAAAGTAAATTAAGAATGAACAATATGGTAATAGGAGACCAATAAATCAACAATGTTGCTGCCCTTCAATCCAAATAAACAAGTGAAAATGACGTGGGAGATTAGTGGAATTACCAGAAGAGGTACAAACAAGTTTGTCCACAGTGAGATAAGAAATGTGGTCTTTTCATGTCCATGGCCCACTTTTCTGGGAGCCAGAACTGTATTAACATAGACAGTGATGATTAATGGAAGCATTTGATACAGTATACATACACATACAGTATGTACAAACAATGCCATGCAATAAAATACACTTGAATGAGTACAAAGATGCACATTTATTTTGAGCAGGGCTGTTGTATTCTATTACACTGGATTGTAAGAATGTATGCGATAAAGTTGCACACATGTATCTATGCATCACCCAGTCATGCAGTAGCTTGACTAACAGTAATGTGAATGTTGTTTTGGATGCTTGACAAGTCACAGTTTACAAGTTAGTGTTTACATACTCAAAACAGCTCAGGCAAACGGTTGGTCAACCTGAACTGATTACATGCACAGTCCGGTCTAATAAACATAGAATGAAAGAACTTAATCATTGTTGTTATTGAATGTACAGTGGCATGTACCATGTGGAGGAAAATGTCCTTGCCACCAAGTCACAAGGTGTCAAGTCTTAGACTGTAGTCAAAACGGATATGTCCAGGTTAAGTCACAAGACGTAAGCTTGGAGGTTTGAGTCCTAAAGAAGTCATAATGTGCTTACTGTACGTCAAATTCTGTGCCAGGGTAATAATTTCTGCACGTAGATCTATGATTTGTGGAAGTCAAAAGGCTTAAGTCCAAGTGATGTCACAAGTCAGTGGTGTCAAAGTCAAGTCACAAGACTTTTTCATTATTTTCATTCATCACATTGAGTCTCAGGCGAATAAATATGACTGTAAATTCCTGGTCACCCCATGTTTTTGCCTTTCACCCTGCATTGGCATGCTGATAAGATCATATTTCCAAAGATAGCCTGTTTAATATGTGATTTGTAGCTGTCACTGTAACGTGGAGATCTTTGCCTGCGGTGGCTTGGATATGTGGGTGAAAGTTGACCTGTTTGCGGTTAGGTAAGATGTAGGACATCATTGGAGGGATCGTAGTCCATGGCTACATTGATTAAATATGTACAGCATTTCATTCCAGTCAATTCAGTTTCAGTTATTTCATAATAGTAGTGTGGAGTGAGAGAGGCATTGCAACATAAAACTACCGCTCTCTGCCAAATTAAAAGTTGATACACACAAACATAAACACACAAATAGTTGGTGGTGATTGTTTCTATTGTTTGTTTGTTTTTCACTTGTTTTTCTACTTGTCCGTGTGCAGCGTAATCGGTTTAAACCCTTTGCATAAGACAGAGCTTCGTCTGTTGTTTTTCTATTTGAATATAAAACAAAGGGTAACAATCTTTTTACTGTTTACTGTCAGAGATGAGACAGGAAAGAAAAAGGGGTACTTTATTAATTCCCACATGCAAATTAAGTCTCTGCATTCTTACCCATCCTCAACGAGGAGCAGTGGGCAGCCAACACATGCACATGCAAATGCACACACAACAGCACCCAGGGACCAATTCCAGATCTTCCACCTTTGCCTTGGTCAGGGACAACGGCAGGAGTGATTAACCTAAAGCACATGTTTTTGTGGGTGGGGGAAACAGGAACTCCCAGAGGAAACCCACGCAGACTCGGGGAGAACATACACACTCCACACAGAAAGGTGTGGAGGTTGACCGGGATTCGAGCCAACGACCGTCTTGCTGTGAGGCAACATACTAACCACCATGCCACTGTGCCTCCAGAGATTATTGTATCCAATCAGAGAGCTACAAAAAGCTATCAATTCAGTCAGTTTTAGTTTTATTCCAAATAAAGTAACATATTTCTGCTTACTGTAGATAAAGAATATTGATCTCATTATTGATTATTGTTTATAGGACGCGTCTTTGAGTGTGATTGTCACTGATTGATACTCTTGACTGTCACCCTTTGCTCCCAAAACATTAGGTAATAATCAGCTCAGCTAAAGAGGTGATTATTGAAGGAGCTTATGTTTGCGTCGTGGACTTGATCACACTGTTATTTCCCCGTGTCTCCCATAAGGCACAAGGTGACAAGGAATGCATTCTGGGACATGTTCAAGGGCGTGCGTTTGATAGTTCAGTATGAGTGTGTCTGTTTTGTATAGAGCAATAGTCATGAAGTGAACAGTTACTTGTGTATATAATACACAAGTGATATGTGAATTCTGACCATCTGGATGTGTTTGATGGCATGTGGTTTTCTGTGTCACTCCTCTAAACCAAAGCTGTGTTGATGTGCACTGCGAGCCAAATCATTAATCAGTTTCATGGTAGGATTGAGAAAAACAAATGTGGTAATCTGACACAGCAGCAGGTAGTTACTGTGTTTTTCCCGCGGCTTTTCATCAGCAACCAGCCCCTCCACTCTCACTGTCACCTTACCTCCCAGGTGTTATAAATCATTCAGCAGACAGGGAAAGTTATGCATATCAGCTTGCCTACTACTTACCATGCAGGTCTGTGTGCCACTGGACAGATCAGGTTGTATGAGCGACTTGAAGCAGAAGTTGCCATTACCAGCAGCTTTCCCAGGTATGACGAATGCAAGGCAATCAACAAAGAGCCTTTTTACAGATCAAGGGCGAGCAGGCGAATTGAAAAGGTTTTTGATGGATTGCTACCTAAGTCTGCAACAGAATTGGTTGGACTGACTGGTATACTTGTCCTCTCCTGGATCCTGGGTGTCAGAGCGGACTTTTAACAATGATCGGGATACACAGATCGAACTGGTTTGGATGTTTTGAATGGCTGTCTGCATCTGTGCTCCTCACGCTGACTGATGGAACTAATCTGAGTCAATACATCCAGGACAGGCCGCTGTGCCACCCAGGTAGGCTATCAAAAGGTAGCAGAGAAGAGAACCACACATAATGGAAATATGCTAAATTAAAACTCATCATCATCGTTTCCAATAGGTTTCTACTGCCCGTTGGGGAGTTTGACAGTAGTCCCCTGTCCTAGGGGAACCTTTGGGCCGAACACTGGTGCTATATCCATAGACAGCTGTTTAAAGTGTCCTCCTCACCATTACTGCCCTAGATCAGGTATGTCTGCTTCCCTGCCTTGTGGACCTGTAGCTCAGCAACCTCTGTCTGGCCAGGAATCCTGCATCTGTCCAAGCGAAGGACAGAGTTTCCAGGTAACTAGCCCTGTGTCTGTGATCACATTGTGTAGGTGGATTAGCCCAGTATCCAACTGCGTTCTCAGGTCATGTTTTCAGTAAACATCCCAATCTACTGGTCAACTACTCATGTATTCCTCTGCTATCCTAGTAAATCCAACCAACATTTCTAACTGCTGGGGAAGCTTCGTGGCCCTCTTAATTTCTGGAACACAGTGTGCATACCAATATGGTTGTGTGAGTAGTTCCCTCTGGTTTACAGAAATCGTAAACTGAACAATCTGTAGCTTCAAGCTCCATATTGAATTCCCCGACAGCAGGGTTGAATTACCTGGTTGTTCCTGAGCGAGCAGCTGCTGAGCTCTCCACTCATCACCTCATAATAAAAGGAATGAGATTTGTTTCTCTTCCCTTGGTGTTGGTGGGATGACTAATAGATGAATGAATGAATTAGAATGGTACGCATAGGCTGAACAAGCCAAAATTGGTCTTTTTCTTTGATACATCCCAACTACTTTAGGGATTACACAGATAGAGGACAGGGGCCACTGAGCTTTGAACCCAGCTGTGAGGAAACAATGTCAACTTCTGAGGAAATGAAGAACAGAAGCATTTAGAATAATGATGAACTGAAGAATAATGACTGATGAATAATGACAGAATTGGTTTGTTTGTCATTCGAAACTGTTTATATTTATTTTATTTGTTTTATTGATTTAAGAATATGGACCTAAAGGCAAGTATTGATAATCTATAATCGGATGGATACAAACACCCTATCTTAAAAACTCACTGTGCAACCTTGGATTTGGATGAGCACCAAATGTAATAGTTTCTCCCATGAATTGCAATGAAATTGGTTGGGAACTTCAAATAGCAACAATAAATAATTGGATGCGGGCAAAAACAGACAGACGGGAGGAAATTTGTTGGTTTGTTTGGAGGAGGGAAAGAAGAAAGGAAGAAATAGATTTTGTAGAGTTAGGCTGCTTTAATCATGTAAGGTGCTTCTACCCTGTCTGCATATTTCTCAGACGATTCACAGTAATAAATCTTGAACATTCACAACAATGAAGTGCATTTGGGTGCAAATCTGAATTATAGCTGCTTCAAGCAGCCTCCATTCCTATCCCATCTTTTTACCAGTGCTATGGAACCAATGAACAGTCTGGTTTATGGTCTTTATTTTGGGAACCTGGAAGTCCCATTAATCATCCCGCCCGCGTATGCTGAGGTTTGACTGGTTAAGCTGTTTTCGCCTCTGAATCCCACTGCTTTTTCTTCAGATCAGTGATGGGCAATGTGCTTGTACTTTGGGGTACCAACCTACCACTGGCGGAGATTTGTGTGCACACAAACTGTATGATGTCTGCAGGCACGGAAAAACACGCACACAGAATGGAGACTGTCTGGACAGACATCAGTGGTCACTTCACTGCAGACAACAGGTTAGAGCCAGTGAGTGACACAGTGCACAGAGATTCACATACCGAAAGTAGAGCAAAGGTGAACGTCATTTTTCTCACTACAGGCACTGCAGTTACATTGTATGTAAGGACTTTGAAATAAGAGACACAGAGTTTACAGGAACAAATTGTGATCTGTTTACAAAGCAGATTGACAAAAGCTAAACTACACTCTCAGCCAAGGCTAGTGATGACAACCTGCATACCTTTGCCCTTTCTTCTTTGAACCTGACAATAGTTTACCAAGTACCACAAGTGGAATGTATCCAAGTACTGAATTAAGTACAGTTTAATTGTGGTTTATTTTGCCATTTATTACTCATCTACATTTCACATATAAATAATCAAAATGCTAATGCTACGATATGTTAATGCATAAATATCTATGTCTTTTAATTCAACTGGAATAAACTAGGACAAATGCATCAATAATTCAACTGTTTAAAAGGAGCCGTTCTACACAAAAAGAGAGGTATATGTCAATTTTAACTTACGTAAAGCTTTCATGAAATGTATTAGGTAAGTAATTGTTATTCTGATTTGGCTTTATGAAATAAACAACCTGAATATTGCTTTCCCGTACAAGCTTGTTAGAACGACTTAATGTTTAACCTGACAGTCGGTCGATCCATTCAGTGTATTTATTTTTGACACCGTCCAGAAGGATGTTGTATAAAAGACCTTTCACCTAGTTCCGTACTCGTTCCGAGCCAAAGTAAAGGATTCTACTGATTGAAATTGATAAATGTAATATAAGCAAAGAATATCGATGCTTTCGGTGGTTGGAACCTATAAATGACTTTCTTTTATGCAGGTTTGCCAATCTACAGAGGATTACCGGGGTTATGATGGAGAGCTGGGTCTGTGCGTGTGCAGCAGAGAGCCTACAGGACGAGCTGCATGTGGGGGCCTGTGCAGGAACAGGCCAGTGGCGGAGCTGAAGCTCCACTGCTACTCCAGTGGGGAGATGGAACTGGTATGGAGCTACAAGGGTCAGGTGAGTGAAAGTAGCCTAAACACACACAAACACACGTTATAAACATATGTCAACATACAGAATCAATGAAAAGAAAAGCATCTGACGTGATATTCATACGTTTCTGCCCAAAATAAGCATCATGAATTTTTAAAGCCATCCTTCTGCCTCAGACGATAAATACAAAACTTGTCTATGTCCTATTTATCGCACACTCAGCGAAAGCTTAAGTGTCTCTTGGCTTGCAGTGACCCCTTAATGGTGAAGTGTTATTGTGTGTGTGCAGATGTCAAACATCTCAGGCGATGTGCTGGAGACGGCTTTTAAACACTGGGACTCCCAAGAGACTCTGAAGTGCAAAAGAAATGTCAACTTCTCTCGTCCTGTCTACATTGTTCAGACAACAGGTGAAGACACACACACACACGTACACACTCACACACAGTGCACAGTGACGCTGGTTTTACCCCTTGAGTTCCACCTCTCTTACTGCAGAAAGGGGCTTCCTTGGCCACGCTGGCAGCATTCCAAAGGAACTTCAGCAGCAACTGTTTCCTGTTTCCACGATGCAGAACCCTCAAAGTGCAGGTTTGTGGCACTGACACAATTATTTCATGACCATCATCATCATCATAAAGGTGAACACAGATGCTCTTTTTTCATTTTGATGTGAAGAGAAGAAGGGTACTTTATTGACCCCTTGGGGAAATTGATTCTCTGCACTTTAACTCATCCTCAATGAGGAGCAGTGGGCAGCCAACACATGCACATGCAAACACACACACACACACACACACACACACAACAGCGCCCAGGGACCGACTTCAGATCTTCTAGCTATGCCTTGGTCAGGGACAATGGCAGGAGTGATTAGCCTGAGGTACATGTTTTTGTGGTTGGAGGAAAACCACGCAGACACGGGGAGAACATGCAAACTCCACACAGAAAAGTGCAAAGGTCGACCCCGGGATGCAAACCCACGACCTTCTTGCTATGAGGTAACAGTGCTAACCACCACGCCACCGTGCCGCCTAAATCTGGCAAATTCAGATACAGTCTGTGTAATAAAATAGTATTTGTATTCGAATTACATGTTTTAAATACATTTATCAGAAAAACTGCCCATTCATTAATCAGTGCAGATAGGCTACTCAGGTTTGATTTTTGGTAGTTCTGGTTCAATCTTGGTCCTTCTTATGGACACAAAAGGCTGATCTGTGGGTGGGCAGGCAGCAAAGGGCTCCTTGTCTTTGTTGCTGCACCAAGCAACTCTTATTGGGTGCACAAAGGAGGTAGGTATAGCATGATCAATAGAGAGTAGGGGCCAAAATGACAATGAACGCAAAAGTTGGACTGACTTAACTGGGGAGGAACAGAAAATCACAATGTGTCACAATTCACAATTCAAATCACACAGAGGTTAAATATATTCCCCCTCTGGAAACCATAGATGAATAATTTCCCTAATAATGAGAGTTCTGTTATTTCTAGACACAGATTCAGATATTTGGTGGGAAGTCTCGATGGGTGAAGATATTCAACAGGAACGAGAATCAAATTCCAGTGTCAGGAGCGGAGAGAGCAGTAAGCAAACTGGTACTGTTGGGGTGCTGAACCCAACGACGTGCCTACATCTGGGCGACATTCTCCTGTTCACTGTCAGCGAGTGTCACTACCCTCAGTATGACATGTAAGTGGTGGCTAGTAGTTTTCATACTGTCAGTGTGATTTGCCTGTCAGACTGTGTTGACACTCCGCTTCATGTCTTTCAGTGATAACTTGTTCAACACAAACAGTGATTTTGACTGGGGGGCATTCAGACAGCTCACAGAGGAGTTGACCCTGTCTTGGACCCCTCCTGACTTCTTTTCGGTGGCCTTTAGTCAGCCTGGGGTTTATGTTTTTACATTAAGCAGCCATCAGCACAAACACATGGTGAGTAAAGCTCAAGTCAAACATTTTTTGGGCATGCATGCAACTTAATGAGATATAATTTAGCTTTTCTTTGCTTTGGCCCAGTATATATGTAATAAATCACCCTCATCCTGTTCTCCAGTATGTGCGGGTGATGCCTGCTGGGGCCCAGTGTTATGAGTCTGGCCCCTTTTTCCCTACCATTCCTCGTCATGTGACTAGGGTTGGAATCAGTAGGAGACGCAATCTGTTACTGCGGCCAGACTGGTTGGTGACCGGAGGACTACTATTTGGTGCTGTGGTTATCCTCTGTTTATGTGTGACGCTGCTGGTTAGAGTGCACAGGAACACACACACAATACATAACTCATGCAATAGCATGTGCAGAGTGCCACTCATTCATAACCCTGTCTCATATCTAGATTCTGTTCCGTGAATACGGTTGGCCGGAGAAGGAGCCAATCAGAGTGCGGTATCGATTATTGCAGTTGGAGTACCACATGGATGACTACTCGTCAAAAGGTTCAAGGGTCATGTCACTGAGGAGGACCCACCGAAATCAGCATGCCAGAATAACACAAGACTCCATTCAACCAGGTGGAATACTGAAGCTGTAAACACACACATAAACACATGTGCAGACATGCACAGTCACACACACATCATGCAGCCTATAGGCAAATACATTACATAACTCACAATACCTTCAAAGTGACAGCTTGAGATCATGCAAAATGTCAACTTTGCTCAGACACGCACACACACACACATTCACACACACAGATACACAAACACTGTCTGTCGGTACCTCCTCATGTATTCCGAGTGTGTGTGACCCTTGGGAACTGCTCACACCCAGCCGTTACTGTTGAATAGGGCTTGTCATACAGCTCATATCACGTGCAGTGACAGATAATAAAACTGAAAAAGGTCTAAATGTCACACAGGTTACATCACCTCAGCCTACCTAATCCCACAATAGTCTTCATCTGTTGATTACAAATGTCAGCCTATACCTGTTACCCTTAATAAGCAGATATTACTTTCTGTCAATTGGGTGGATCATTGCCTCAGTCATGTTGCTCAAAAAACATTGGTCCTTTCCCAGGTTCTCTTTGTTGTATTATAGAACATTATGATTACTCTCTCTCTCTCTCTCTCGTGTGTGTTTTACTATGTTACTGTGTGGTACCAGTGTGTGGTGAGTCTTTGGAGGAATTCTGGGATTATGAACATCAGGTGGATCTGGAAGCTTTCAGCACCTGCACCTTCTATGGCCTTCTGCTCAAACAAAGCCTGTCTGTTACCACACGTTTGGGTCAACTCACCACTGAGGTCTGTTGTTCATTGTTACATATTAATTGTACATGATATCAATTTAAATGTTTTCTGTAAAGACTACTCCTGTCACATATCGTGGTCACACTAAATACTCCAGATTAATCATGCTTAGAAGCATGACTTATGACTGATGATGTAATTATCACATCATAAATTTTTACAAATTGTACTTTTCCTTGGCCCACTGGAATGATAAAAGCAGTCTTCAATTCAGACATTGTCATTGACATTCAGGCATTTAATCAAATCGACATTAACAGCCTAAGATGGCATTTGCTGTTCACTTACTGGGCCCGAGAAAAGCCATAGTCAGTAGAATGGTAATGTGTGGATCTGTGGAACACAATCTATGCAGCACATTGAAAAGATGATGCATGAGCTGTTTTCCTATGACAATTTATCCTCGGAACTAGAATCAGGCCGCACAGAATCAGACCCCCTTTATTCATTTCCGAGTGTTCTGAGGGACTTTCTGTCAGTCAGCCCTGCTAGGTTCCACCACCGCCTGCTTGGTGTTCAGCCTTTAAATGTGGAACAGTATGATTGATGTCCAACCTGGGAGATAATTACCTCATGGGTACATATAACCCAGAAATGTTCCTGTAGCAAATATATCCTATTTGGCTGAGACTTGAATTTGATTCAAGGTCAAATTCTCACTTGCCTTGGTTTAATCAACTCAACCGAATCACACATTTCCGCTTACACCCACTTTTTAATTTGTTGGTGTCACTTGTCAGGCCTCAAATAATTCACTTATAAAGTTCACGGCCATTGAAACAGACTGAGTATCACTTTGAAACGCCCATCCTTCCTTTTATACTGTAAAATATGGCTCGTGGTGAAGGAGACAGAGGTTGTTGTTACATCCCTTAGGATTGGATTGCCATCTATACATAAGACATACACTCTGTCACACACGCACACAGAGACACACATATATATACAGTATATATATATGTATACAATATGTGTGTGTGTGTGTGTGTGTGTGTGTGCTGTATTCAGGTGAAAGAGCTGTACCAGGATGTGCTGGGGAAAGTGCGGCTGCTCCCACGCTTGATCACTGAGGAGAGGACGGGGGAGGGTGATGAAATGCTGAGGAAGGAGGTGGAGAAGGAGGTGTTACGGCGCAAGTCTCTGGCCTCACAGATGAGAACTCTGCTCGACAGTCAGCTGCAGGTTCACATTGTGATATGTTCTAAAAAACATATAGAAGAAACAAAATAGCTCCTTGTCTATTCTATTTAGAAATTTAAAACAAGTAAGTGATCTTCTTTTCCCACATTATTGTCCTCCTGGAATGAAAGTTAGCCAGTCCTTTTGAATACCCACATGGTCAGTCATTATTTTGGAAATAAAAAGTAGTAGAAACAACAGACAAACCACAGTTTTTGACCTATTAGATCATGCAGTCACTATTAGTGATTATCGTTGGTGATTGATAAGATAGTCAAATATTCTAATAGTTTGGAAAAAGCAGCAAATACCTAAAACTTGAAAATTGGTACTTGGGCAAGCCTTAATGAACATGCAAAGAGAAAAATATATGTGCTGTTGGCCAAGCATGTCTCTTACAGCAGTATGTATAAAGGAAAATATTTATATATATATATATATATATATATACATATAATAT
>OMNV01029508.1:206236-250965 GCA_900303265.1 Brotula barbata
TAATATACAAAGTCCCCAAGCCATTTAGTTAGTCAACAAAGATGTGAAGTTTATACATGCTCAGTCATCAAGTGTAAATGAAGGCTCATTGCAAAGAAATTTCAGGTAAATAAAACTAACAACATGTCAGATATCAGTTTGTGATTGTTTCCTCGGTGTCCTCCAGGTTTTGAGACGAGAGCAGCAGGCCCAGAAGAGGGTCCACAGTGTTTTCACAGCTCACCTCAGAGAGTTTAACAGACTACTATCCAAAGCTTACAGCAACAACCAGCACCAGCAAAAGTACATCTTAACATATATCATATATCAACAATATCAGAGAGTATGCATTTATCAAACTTCAAATAGAACAAAGACAGAGATAAGAAATGGACCTTTGTGTTTTCTGTCGTCTTCAGTGCGATCCAGAGGCTGTGCTCACTGGTAGATGAGATGGTTGAGCTGGTATCAGCAGAGTGCCAGCGTCAGGGGGCCTGGGGGCTGCTGGGTGAGGGGACAGGGGCCAAGCTGCTTTGCCCTGACACTGGAAGTGTCCTGACTAAAGACCACGTCATAGGTGAGGAATCTTAGAGTAACAGACCCATCTACTGGTGATAATGTGTATTGGAAAAATAAATGACACAATTTACACGTTTAACCACTTGGTGTTCAGCAGTGATGCCTCATAGCAAGAAGGTCTTAGCTTTGAGTCCTGGGTTGACAACAGTCCTTTCTGTGTGTGAGTTTGCTTACTTTCCCTGTGTCTGTGTGGGTGTCCTCCAACTTCCAAAAACATGCAGCTGAGGTGAATTGCTGTATCTAAATCAACCATAGGTGTGAGTGGGAGTGTGATGTGTGAGTCACCCGTATCTATGTGTCAGTCTGGGTGTTCCCTACATTTCACCCAATGATCGCTAGCACAGGCTCCAGCACCACCACATGGACTCGGATAAGTGATATAGAAAATGGATGGAAGGACATTTTACCAAAGAAAGAAAGAAAGATTAGTGCTAATTCTATGAGATATGTGTATGCTGTACACTAACAATGTCGAAACAAATGTGACAGGAAATCAATAAAGGGATGTGATTTAAATCAGATTAGGATTAGAAGCATTATTTGCTACTTGATAAATCTGACAATATGGCCACGAGAATGCCGTCTGACTTTAATCCTCTCCACCATCATGTACAGTCTGACGACTTGTCACAGACTTTTCTCCGCCTATTTTCTTTCAGGTCCTGATGGATCCCTGCGAGTCAGTCATGCAGTTAATTTGGATCCGGTCACAGGCCTCGTCAGACCAAATGCTCACAGTCATATGCTGCTGAGCAGCGGCCACACTATGGCGGTGCCGCCTGATTTCTTCCTGCACCCACAGACGGGTCGGGTCATGCCCATAGCTGGCAATGTTGCTTACGATCCTGCCAGTTCGACTTTGGTGTTCACAACTGACTTGTGTACAGGTAATGTTATGGGTCATCGTGTATGTGTGTCACTTTGAATGACAGAACTAATTTGAATTTTTTTCTTGCCCACCTTATGAAAAGTTATACATTTATGTTTAAGTCTCTGCCAACTGTCAGAAAAAAAGTGCTCAGTTATTTCATTGAATGCTCATAAACGGATCATCTACAGTCATTAAAGAAATATGTGACATGCTGCTCTGATCTGATAGGAAGCATCACCAAGTTTGTGTTTCATCTACAATCCTGACCTCTGAGTTGAAAATAATTGATGCTCAAGGTTGCAAATCTGACCACACTTGAATGGGATGGGATGTACTGTGCATAATTTAATTCCTTCAATGCCTGTGTGTTGTAGCTAATCTAAGAATTCAACAGTTTCTACTATCAGCAGTTGTGGGTAGAGGGCAAAGCACTGAATTCCCTAAACATTACTACATTGAAATAGTAACAGACTGATGTTATTCTCACCTCTAGGGGATAACAGGAAGTTGGAGAACCCTCTGCTTCCTTTCATTCCATACCCAAACTTCTGCCATTCAGACCAGCCCCTACCCGGCCGTCAGCTTAGGGGCCTCCGTTTGGGCCAGAGACTGCAGCTGGGTGCTCCCATGACAGACCCCGACACAGGAGTCCCAGTGCCCATTCTGGCAGCAACCATCCACCCTGAGACTGGACTAGTCTACCCACTCGGCGGGGTGCACGTCTGTCCCCTCACCCGCCTGCCACAACCTATACAGCTAGGCTCTCCTATGTTGGACCCCAGAACAGGGAACCTGACGCTTACTGCTGGGGTCACTTTAGATCCAGTAACAGGTCAGTGAAGGCATCATAAAAAAAGAACCTAAACCTGAGTAAAAGTAGAGATATCTCGTTTAAAAATGACATAGTTACAAATAAAATCGAACCATCTGAAAACACACTTAAGTAAAAATCATATGACTGTACTTCAGTGTTGAAAGCAAAAGAACAACAATTTCTCATCATCATCATTGTTCATTTTTTACCAACATAATACTTTCAACAAAAATCAACCGTCAACCTTCTTCAGCCTTATGGTCATCAAGTTACAAACTGGTAGACAAAAGTAGAGAGGTACATTTGTAGATTTTCCTTCACATGTGTAGCTAAGTAATAATTTGCAAAAATATTTATAATCCACTGAAGTACAAAGTGTCCCACAACATACAATACTTGAGTACTGTAGTGACGTAATTTCACTGTGCAACTGGAGACCACTGGTTATTGGACCCTCAGTAAGGTAACATCACTCTTCATGCCTGTGTAGGAGTCGTGCAGCCAGTAGGTGGCGTTCTCCTGGCTGAGTCATTCATCGAGCCTCTAAGTGGGAGGATGGTGAGAGTGGGAGGAGCCACTGTGAGGGCTGGCCAATCTGTGCCTCATGCAGGAGGATACCAGACACTTCTAGATAGCAAGGTGTTTGTGTAATGCTGACATTCTTGAGATTAGATTTGTAAACCAAATATGATCTATGATGCATTGTAACCAGATGTTAAGAAAGTGTGACATAGGAATAAACTAATAAAGCAATCTTTACCAGGTGCTGGCAGCAATGTTCAAAGTAGTGGAGCTCATGAAAACACTAAGTGAAGAGTGGGGGTCGGAACCAACATCCCATCTGGGCAGCGAGAGAGGAAGTGGCCGACAGGATCATCTTCTTGTTGCAGCTAAGGAGCTCCGGCAGGCATGGGGGAGGGGCCTGCATTGCCAGTTGCAGCTGCAGACCAGATTGGAGATCCTGATGGACTGGGCCATAAGCATTCAGCAGGATGGGGGGACTCTTGGTAAGGCAAACCCACACAATTCTTCAGGAGAAAGGATCTCTCTCTTCAATGTTTGTGTAAGAGGAGGGTGTGTTGCTCCAGTGAGTCAGAGTTGCTGCTCTTCAGCTATACATCAGAGACCTACGCTGCACCTTTCTCATTTCCTCTGTTCTGCCTGGTTATGCTGATGTGTACTTCTCCTGTACTTGCTCTTGTCGTGGTAAATGAGCTGTTTGCTCTACACCCTACAGTGGAAACCATCAATTTTCCCCCCTCCACACAACATTTGCTGAGATGAGACGTAACAGAACGTTATACTAGTCTTGCCGTGTCATCACATCTCCATTATTGAAACATGAAATAATATGCAGGGTGTGACTATTACTTTTCATTTGCTTTCTGTCATCCACTTTTCAGGGGAATACATTGGAATACATACATTATTAACATGTCTAATGTTTCCCTTGTGTGATGTCAGAGTCTAGATGCTCAGGTAGAAGTGCTCTTTAGGAATATATTAAGCCCTTGAACAGGACCACATACGAAGGGGATACAAAATACCCACCTATAAAACAATTCTAATTTTGTCAATAAGTTTCAAACTGCATCGCATCGTGTCTTAGATATGGAAACATCAATGACCTAGCCAATGGCTTTTGGGCCTAAAATCAGCCAAAGTTAATTGAATTTACAGAATTAAAATGTCAGCCTTGTATATGGTCATGCATATTTAGATATGCATACAACTTGGTTGTGGTTAGAAGCAAGTAAAAAGGCCTTAATTTACTCTGAAGATACCAAAGATTTCCTAGGAATGTTTTGTGTTGTTCTAACCACACCACACCTCATATCCTGCTCACACAGGAGACATGCCTCTGGCTGGTTCAGACATGTATGTTCCTGCTCTGTTGGGGCTGGAATACCCTGACCCCATGGGATCTGGGCTGAGCGTACCAGTGTTAGGATCTCACGTTGACCTTATTTCTGGGACTACGATACCACTGGCGGGGACAATGGAGGACCCCGATGGAAAAGGTAGTAAACATCAGACGGCACAAGTCTGGTTTTATTTGATACCGCTGATGTAACTCCTTACATTGTATACTTAACTTTTGAAAAATGTGACTGTCGCAGGTCTGGTAGCTATCCGCTGTGGTTCTCAAACTGTTGACCCAGTGACAGGGGTGTTGGCCCCTGTGGTTGGCATCAGGCTGGATGTGTCCAGAAAAACCGTTGTACCTGTGACTGGCTCCTACTGGCTAAACGTCCTCGACCAAACTGACACTGCACAGGTTGGTCAGGTTTTGGGCATCACCACACCGTAAACTTTTAAATTCAGAAAAATAGAAAATTTAAGAAAGCTGATGTACTTCCTCCGGTTGCTGTTGTATGCCAGATTGAGGCGCTGCAGAGGGAGGTGTGCGTGCGAAACAGCTACTGCCAGCAGCAGAGGCAGAGGGAGGAAGATATTCTCTCTGATCTGGATGCATCTCTATTCCAATGTCTCATGAGGGTCTCACTAGCTAAATCTGATCAGGTCAGCAGGGGAAATGCCTGTATTGATTTTTAAATGTTTTGTTGATGCTAACCTCTGGGTAGTAATGGTTCAAAGGGTCTTTTGAGCATGTGGAAACAAGAAAGTTGATGCATGAATGCAGAGGAAAACAGCATTGGAAATATGTTATATGTGATAAATCTTTTCATTTCCAGCTACCACAAATAAGCCAACTGGCAAACTGGCACGGAGAGTTCTCTGTTTCTGCAATCAGTGTTCAGGAAAACAAAAACAATCCAAAACAAGAACTCTGCCATAAATCCTAAATTTATGAAAGTGAAGTTTTTCCATGCTGATCAGTGGTGTTTTATTGGATTGGATATGCCGTCTGAGTGTAAGTGTGCCATCGCTGCAGGTCCAGTGGTCAGGGCTGGGGAGGCAGCTGAGGGAAGCAGTGACTGAGCTCCAGGATTCAGCACAGAGCGAAGCTCAAAGACGAGCAGCTCAATGCTCCCACTTGGCTCTGCTGCTGCCTCCACGTGTGTTACACATCCTCACTCTGGGTAAATAGGCTGGCAAGCTGGGAGAATGAAGCGAATTGCCGTTGAGGTTACGTAGGTTTTATTCTTTCAATGAAAGCTGTTTTTCATATCGGTCTCCACAGTTGTTTTCTAATTAACAGAAGTTCAGTGTTCTCCATTGTCTGTGTGCTGTTGCAAAATGTGTCTGTGTGCGTGCGTCTGTTCATCCAGGTGATGAGGAGGAGTGGGACCAGCAGTGTGTTTGGCACTCAGAGCTGGTGTCTGGCTTAGATAAGGTAGACGTGGGGATGGAACAGCTGCAGCAAGACAAAGAAAAGTGGACATCGCAGGACAGAGAATGGGAAGCATCGCTCCATGCTATGGTCAGAACAGCAGTCCATACACGGGAGCACAACACAACGTGTTATCAAGGAAGTGACAGAAATGTGGTATTCAGGGTCCACGAATAGATAGATAGACAGACAGACGGACAGACAGATAGACAGATAGACAGATAGATAGACAGACAGACAGACAGACAGACAGATAGATAGATAGACAGATAGATAGATAGATAGATAGATAGATAGATAGATAGATAGATAGATAGATAGATTCAAACTTCACAGCCTTTTCTTTGAATTTTCTTTGTATGATTTACACTTAAAATATCCCTAAATAGCAACTGAAATGATAGATACTGATACATAATGATACATACTAAGAGGGTCTAAAGATTTATTTCAGTTTGGATGAGCCATTGTGAAAATGCAAGAGGAAGCACAGCGAGGGTGTGAAAATCTAGTAAATTGATTCTCTGTATTACTTTTAGTAATTCGATTACAATTTTGTGTTAACTGTTCAGAGCTCCGTGCAAAATCCCCCTCTAAGTGTAAACAGATCTCCATGCTTCAGTGGGGCCAAGAGATATAAAGTTGTTAATTTTGCTTGCGGGTCTGTTTATTTGTCCTCCAGGATAAAGACCTGAGGTGGAGAGAGCTGTGGGAACAGTGCTGCTCCAGACAGGCAGAATTGGATTCTGCTCTCAATGCACTGCACTTTGTCAGACATCTCTCTCAGCTCCGTGCTGACACTGCTCAGGTTTAAACACGCACACAGTAAATCATAAATAAAACTCAATAAAAATAAGATACAAATGAAATGTTTCCTTGTCTGTCTCTAGGCAGTTCTGTGTGGTAACTTTTGGTACAGAGAATACGGTGTGGCCCAGACCAGTGTAAGCAAACCGTGCGTGAAAGCTGTGGGTCTGCTCCAGCAGAAGGCTTTGCCACTGCTTGAGAGACTGAATCAGCTTCTGGAAGACAAACAACCTGCCAGCTTCTCCCCCCAGCACATCTCTGGTACTGAATCATGTGACAGTGGGGAACTTAAAAAGTAAAAATACTTCACTGCAATACATACATATGTTTTTTGGAAGCGTTTTATGTAGTGGGGTATAAATGTTTTTGCAAATAATTACTTTTTTTTAACTGCATAGCTGAAGGAAAATCTATTTTTTTGCTACTTCTCTACATTTGGCAAAGCAGGTTTTGATATGGACAATATTTGACTTTAAAGACAAAGGGAGTGTTGGCTGGGATTATAATTCAGTTAATCTGTAGACTGTCACAAGGTACAGATGACACTGTGAGGACGAGAGTTTTCTTTACTTTTACTTTCAATACTTATGTATAATTACCATCCAAAAAATACCTTTGATAGTTAAGTAAAATAAGCATCAGCAGCTGACTGACTTTTACTCAAGTATGTATTCTGATGGGTCATTTTTACTATTAACTAAATGATTTAAAATAAGATATGCAGACTTTTTCTCATGTGTTACTTTATCAGCACGCTACATGCGGTCTGCAGGACTGCAATGATTTTATGTGCTGAAAACTGCATTACCCAAAGCTTTTCTTCTGCATGAGCATGTGATTTTCATCAGATGCTGTAATCAGGTTTTGTGAATTCTGATGACGTTTGTTTCAGATTTGTCAACAAAACAGATGTATGGTTTGGAGACGTCCTCCAGAGATTGGACAGCCTCAGTACCTGTGGTGAAAGGTGTGTGTGCATTTCTAACCACTCAAGCTTTCTGACCTCGTGTTTTTGTGGTGGGTAAAGCGTAGGAGTATGAACGTAAAAGCACTGCATGCATCAGTTCATTTGAAGATTTAAGATTTAAAGGTAAAAGTATATTTACTCAAATTCTTTCTTTAAGTTCTTGTATTTGAGTATCTCCATTTTATGTATTCTAAGTTTGGCCCACCAAATGTCCCCCCTCCCACATGAAAGAAGCTCAGAAAAGAACATGTTGTCCTAGGACTCTGAATGTTAGAAAAAATGACATCCTGGGTCCAACTTTAATGGAGAAAATGAGTTCTTTTCCCACTGCTGGTTAGGATGTTACAATAAGCCCGTTCAAGATGAATTTAGAAGTTATGGTTAGGAAAATATAAGATTAACTTTATGCTGGTACATATTGAAAACACGTTGCTGATGTAAGATGGCAGGAATTAAGCTGTAAGCTGTGTGAAACCGATTCAAAGGTTAATGTCGCTATTAAATGCCCAACAGACAAAATAGAGTGACTTTAGAGAATTTTGTCATAAGGTTACTTGGTAGGAGGCACCAGAGCCTCTTGGGGAGAGGATTTTCCTCACTGAATTGTTTTAATCTCTGGCTGGTTTCCGTGTGCAAAGGTTTCTGACAGTTTGTGTTTCTAAAGGGATATCCACACAGTCTTTGAGAGATCCTGTCAAAGCTCAACCCCAAGACGCTGCTGCTGCTGCTGCTCCTGCTGCTTCTCTCCAGACCAGCTCAGCGGTGACACACAACTCACATAGGCGCACAACATCCTCTGGTATTCATTCTCAAGGTCAGAGGAAGCACAGATTATACAAAGATACATATACACATAGACTGTACATTTCATATTCCCACTACAATACTTTGTATTACAATGTCCTTTTATATTCTCATATTGAGGATATTAATGTAGGTTATCTGATGTTGATTCTGTTTTTTCGTTTTGCTGCTGTGACGAAAGAATTTCCCCTTGGAGATGAATAAAGTACCTATCTATCTATCTGTCTGTCTGTCTGTCTGTCTAACTAGCTAGCTACATAAGAGAACCCTGTTAACCCTGTAATGTGGCCCTGCTTGTATCAGGGCAAACTGTGTACATACTGAGGTTTCCTTCTCTCTGCATTTTCCTCCTAGAGAGCCAACAAATGAAAGAGCCTGCTGATCACACACATGTCCCCGCAATGCCAGGTGATATCATCATGTACAGAAATTAGTGCTAGCCCAGAGTGCAGTTTTGAGGCCTCAAATATTTACTTTATTGTAAACATTCACGACCGATGAGTCATGGTTGAGTTTTGAATACGTCCAGTAAATTGCAGCATTACATTAACAATGTACAACAAATGATCTGCAAGACACGTCTCAGTCTAAAATGGTTGTTTTTCCTTAGAGGAGGAGTGGGCAAAGCTGCTGGAACTTTCTCCCCTGTTCCAGCTGTTGAAAGGGGTGGAGCAGGAACTGAATAGCCGAGCCCATGAGGCTGGGATCCTTAGTGGAATGATCTCTGGTAGGTTGGACATAACTGGCGCTTCCTGAAAAACAATGGATTCCACCAGGGTTAAGGTCAGGGATAAGGGCAGAAACACTCTGTTTGACTAACAAAACTGAGGGGCTGGATGTGGGAAAAAGACTAAAAATGGTTTGGATTGTGCATAAAAATGGCTAAGATAGGGTTTGAAGGAAATTGTGGTTAAAGTAGGTCACGGTGCATAGGACTCCTCTGCCCAAGTGTGTTTAGAGTTATATACTGTATGCATACATTAGCATATATATAACTCTATAATTATTATTCAACTGAGATTTCATTTGTAAAATCCTGTCACATTTGAATCGTTGGCCCATTTCTGTGTCCCGTTGCATGATGGTTGTTTCTTCAATTCAGCAAGGATTTGGTATAATGTATACAGGGTGTTTTCAGTGCATTTCAGTGTGTTTTCTTGCACACTTCCACTTTCCAATTTTCTTAACCTCAAGTATGCAGGCAAATGTTTTTGCTCTCTTTCCATTACTGGGGCCGGTCTAAAGCTGTAGTACCTGGTGTAACTCGTAACATCTGGTATACTCCTCATCAAGACTATTGAGGGTATGAAGTTGGAAAATTAACAACCCTGCTCCTCATGTTTAGCTGCTGTGTTGTCGATAGAGTTTTGAGTCCTCCTGTAAATTGGAGCTCCGAGTTGTCGCTGACTCTCGGTTCTGTGTTTTGTCCTATCAAAGGAAACAGATTCACAGATATCCTGGACGCCCAGTGGGAATGTGAAGGGGAGCTGATCCCTTTGGACGCGGCAGTGCTAAATCCCAGAGAGTTTCTGGTCTACCAGCATGGCCTATTCCTGCTGAACACACTGCATAATCTCAAACTGGTTGGTGCCAAATGAAGCCCTGCAGTCTGACATGTACATGGTTGTTTTCTGTAGAATATAATTTTACTCGTGCTCCCAAGTGATTAACTAACATTTGGCTCCTTCGTACTCTGTGTGGTCTTGTATGCTGAGAATGGAATCTTCCACTCCCTTTTTTAATGAGTTAAAATGACACAGACACAGGAAAGCAAGACAGGACAAGTTTATTTATAAAGGTAGCACCAGGAAGGAAGTTTAAAGCACAACTTTTCCTTGTTCCATCCAAACCCATTAAATTCATGTGACTTTGTTATCCGTTTTACTGAAGTATACTACTTTAACCAGGACACACACACATCTAAAAACACAGAATATAGTATATTCTGAATGAGAAGATTGATATTTGTCATCACCAACAGCCTGCATTTATGAAATCAGTACACAGAAACACAGAAAAATAAATCATAAATCCACATAAATATCTCACAAACACACTATTGATACAGTCAGCAAATCAGCGTCAGTCTTTTTCAGTGATCACCATGTGTGTGTAATTGTTTTGGGGAAAAATAAGTCAAAGTGCCTGCTTATGACCGTTTATTTCACAAGGGTTCCTCGTTTGTTTGTGTCATAAAGATGATGGTAACAGTTGCAGACAGGGGGAAAGGAAAGAGCGTCCTGGCTGCTGGGCTTTCCTTAAGTGAAGATTAAAGTGGATATTGGATTAGAGGTTTCAATTCCTGCTCCTGACACACACACTGATATTTTATGATAATTTATTAATCCTAAACACTCCCAGCAGATAGTGTGCCACTCCGGTCCGTGTCATGAGTACAGCCAGTATGAGCCACAAAAATAGAGTTACAGATTATATATCAAATCATTTAAAAGACATATAAAATGAAAATACACCAAAAGCAAAAGGTAGTTGACAAAATACAATAAAGTTATGAAATCAAATAAAAGTTGCATGAATACAGCTCCATATTTGATTTCATAAAAAGCCACAAATTTTTGAATTCAATAAGCTGAGGTTTGGAGCAGACTTCAAATGTTCTAGAAGTTTGCCTGTGGAGGTTAATCTCAGTCATCCTAGTAAACAGCTGCTAGGAACTTTAAGTGCTATCACTGGAGTGGAAAATGGAGCTTTAAGACATCAGAATGTCCACAACATAGACAGAGAAGATAGATGGTTTGAAAGAGGTGTAAAAGAGGCCATTTGTGTCAAATTAGAGAGACTAACTGTCTCTGAACAGGGGAGATGGTGCAAAACAAATCCAAAGTTTAAAAAAATATCTTTGTGTAAGACAGACCATTCATTCACTCATTCAAAACAGGAAAATGTCACAGAATTTGGCAGAGCTGACGTTGTTTTGGCACCATTGACAACCAGTTAAAGACAAAAGAAGTTGCAGCACAAAAACGTAATCAACACAGCGACAGCAGCAGTAGCAGCAAAACATTTGTTTCATTTCCTTTGTTACTCAGCTCAGTTATGAGACTAATATTACAAAATGCACCAAATGAACCCAATACAATGTGGCTAGGCTAGGCTGGGCTAGGCTAGTGTGGTATAATGAAGATGATCTAATGTCCAGACACTGTAGTCTCATAATCATCTTAACTTTCAAACTTTAGTCATTTTAACACGACACGTTTCACTTCAGTCCTACATGATTTCTTGGTTCTTAACAGTTCTTTATGCTTTTATTATTATTATTTTTAAGTTGATGTTTACTTGAATTGAAAGTATTTTTTATCTTTCAAACGATATGGGTGCGCTTGTAACTTACTACACTGCTGTTTCCCCCCCACAGACTCCATCCATTTCACTTCAGATAGCAGCCAGCCTCCCTAACAACAACTATATCAACAACGCCTTCAGAAACTCCTTCTTTTACCAGGTAAAACCCTTTCCTGCAGCTCCTCTCAGCATTCACAGCCTCTGATAGGAATTTGTGAATACAAATCACAATCTCTTCCCATTGAATTATCACTGGGTTCCCCTTTCTGGTCTCAGTGAACACTGAAGCCTCCTTGCAAATATCAGGCATGTTTGATAAGGGACAAATTGTTTCCAAACACTCTTGGGAACAGTGGGGCATTGACCTTCTCACAGCAGGATGGCCCACCGTGGCATAGGTGGTAGGGTGATCACCTAGTGATTGAAGGGTCAAGCGTTGATCCCCAGCTCCTCCATGTCGAAGGTCCCTGAGCAAGTCCCTAACCCCAAATTGCTCCTGACAAGCAAGTGGGCCTTGCATGGTTACCTCGGCTGTCGGTGTGTGAATGGGTGAATGAGAGGCAAACAATGTAAAGCGCTTTGGATAAAAGCATTATAGAAATGCAGTCCATTTACCATCTGGTTTTGGAAGTGTTAGATCTATTGTGAAAAATTGTTTATGTAGAACATAGCAGAGGCTCCCTCCTGGTGTGTACAGGATTCTGTGTAAAATCTGCTCTCTTCTGGGATCAAAGATGTCAGAGCATTTGAAGCAGATGTCTGTGGGCTTCATAATCGCAAAGTATGGTTTTAACGATGTTTACAACATGTTTCCCAGAAAACGACTGCGTTCTCTTGATGTCAGTGATTAAACAAATATCTGTGGTATAGAAGATCTCAGTGTGTCACTGCTGATGAAATGATGACTGAATATGCAAATTAACTGTCATTAGCTCAAGATAGAGCATTTGTGGCTGCAGGTCTTCTCTCCTTTGTTATGTGATTGACCATATTGTATAGTTAGACCTGGCCTCGACTTTGGATAGTCAAACTTATTTTTCTAGCCGTACAGCAAACAAAACTCAGACAGTGAAATCGATTGATAGACTTCAGGTATCACAGGGTGCATTTCCTAGTTAGAGAACTAAAATGGAATGATATTACATTTGAAATGTTCCCTTACATTAGGCACCGTTCAACAGCAGAGCAACACTGGGGCTTTAGAAATAATATTCAAACGTTGTTCCATGTGCACTCGAGGTACTGCAGATAAGGTTTAGAAATGCACTTGGACTACTTTGACAAGAGCAGTAAATACTACAGTCAAAAAGAAGAAAGTAAGGGACTGCTGTGGAGAGTGGGGGGAGGGACATTAAATGGAATGAGCTGGCAGCGTTTCCAGCTGCACCCTTTTTCACCGCTGCATCCCCAATACCCCGAAGCTATGTCAATTTTTAATGTCTATCTGCTGCTCCTATCTATTTAGAGCTCTTATCAAAGCTGAAGCTGCATTTCAGGGTCCAGTCCTAATAGGATGTGTGGTGTACAGTCTCCTCAGCCCCGCTGACCTCTGTAGCCAGCAGACACCAACTCTTTTACCCCCCACAGACTGCGGCCAGTCAATAACCGGCAATAAATATCTCCACTCGCTGAGGATTCTAACACACAGGGCTGTAGAGTTTACGAGGCTTCCATGTCTGAGATGACTGTAGAGTTATGTCACGCTTGTCTAAATGATGGAAGATACCAGAAACAGATGCCATTTGTACTTTGGAAATCCGTTTGTTTCAGCTGCTAATTTGTTCTTTTCCTGTTACTTAAAAAGTCAGTGTTTGCCTATAGTGTGTTGTTGAAACAAGCAGACATGTGTGAATGATTTTCATGTTGGCAGGAGGCGGAGGAGACTCTCTTTGTGCGTCGCCAGAGGCTCCAGTCAGTTGGGGGGTTCTCTCTGCTCCTCGTTCACTGTCTGTCCCATATCAGTGTTAAAGACATGAGCTCTGACTTCACCCCAGCATTCCAGAGGCTTTTCTTCAAGGTACAAACACCCTTTGTGTGCAAGAATCTTTTCAGGAAAATGGGAAAATGGTAGTGAGGGTGCTATGGGTTGTTTTAACATTAAACTTCAAATGGAGTTTCCATCAGTTTGTGTTTGGTTTGTTGGCTGTTACCATGGTTGGAACTATGTATGTATGTAATTGTGTTATCTAGGTGCTTCAGGCCTGTCTTGGAGAGCTGTTTCAGGCTAGACTGGGGGTGACCTCTTCTAAACAGGATGACTCTTGGATTCCACGCCCTGCAAGAGACTTAACGGAGACTCTAGCGGTCTCGCATGCCGCCTCCTTGCTTGACAGGCTACACAGACCAAGCAGGGGAGTGCTTTCTCAAGATGTAAGAATTGTATATTTCCTTTATTTAGGATAATCAGATAGATCACATTGTGTGGATTTCTCTTGCAGAGATATTAAGAGTGATTCACGGAATAACAGGATGTTTATTGTCAACAGGAAGTTGAGGGAATGCATTTGAAGCATCGAGAGATATCTCTGCTTTTGCAGGCTGAACGACTCCTGAGAGATAAAAGCTCAGACAAACACTGGACAGGATAACAGTCAATCCGCAGAGACTTTCCATTTTTCACACTTTCACTACATACTGGGGAACATCTTGATGATATAAAGTGATTTATTAAAGAAAACTGAATGTAACAACCGCTTTTTTCCTGTTTAAATATAATCTTTATGGTGTCCAGGTGATTATGTGAACTATCAGTTTCTTGTTTGTTTTTTCTAAAATGGAAGAAGATGATTCATGGAAGGGAAGCAACACCCACCATCTACTGTATATCTGAAAAGATAACTCACCTTATATTTTAAACGGATAAAGGTCAATCAAAGGACATATTTCCCATATTTAACTTTTTAGAATTAGAAGTATATATATATTAAATGTTTGAGGATAGATGACTAAAACGTAATATTGTTGTATAGTACTATAGAAGCATTAAGTAATGTGACAAAATACTACCCATTTGAAAACTGTATGTGCATATTTAAAAATCATTAGAACAGATATTCTGCTTAATTGTGCATTTTATCCCAGGCTTTATGTTTCATTCATTACAATAATTCCACTCTTTCAGTTTATTATCGATCCAAAACTTTTATTATTATTAATCACAAAGATGTACAAATCAGTCAGAAAAAAAAACATAAAAAACACAACCCCGTTCTAATCAGAAACAGCTTTCTCCTTGGAAAATGTGTATGTTTTTCTTTAAACACCAACACCACAAGGACTGCTTTATAGCTGCATTCCTGGGGTCTGCTTATGGAGTCAGTGGAGACACGCACGCACGCACACTCACACATACACGCACACACGCACACACTCGTAAATGAAGGGTACACAGACAACTGGTTCCAATCAGTGACCCTGCGTGTTTGGAGGAGGGGATGTCTATTGTTACATTGCTTTGCTGAGATTCCAATAGATGTTTGCACGCAACAACTGGATCCTTTGACGCCATCAGCCATCCTCACGCACTGACTTTGAGAGCGATGAAAATGATGATCAAAATTATTCCACAGACGAGGCCGACGATGTTAAGGATTTTGGCTGTCCTTGACGCGTCCTCAGCTGAGGCTGTTTCACCAACAGCATTGGCATTCTGCGCCTTGAAAGACAAATGGCTAAAATCAGTTTTTACCTCAATCTCCAATTAGTGTCCTTAACAAAACTGTAGAACAAATTCAAACAAGTCTAATCTTCTGAAACCTGTAGCTACTCGATACAATGAGAAGAGGCACTTTTTTTTCTCCTGTAAGTTCAGTGTATAAGTATGCATGCCGAAGTAATCTGTCTGCCAACGCCACACCCATAAACGCAGTCTACAGTCACAATTACCAGATCACCCAAATTTAATTAATTTAATTTAACACATTTTGCAAGATGTTAATGCAGGATTATTTTCTGCAATGCAACAATCAGTGGACTTACATGGGAATCCTCTACTTGTATGAGATAGTACAGTTAATTTTAAGAGAATCAAAATTAAAATTGAAATGACATACCTTGCAGGAACAAATAATAGCAGCAATCCCTATGGGAAGACAACAGCACAAAGTGTTGAAGATGGACCATGCCAGGTAGGTTGGGGCGACAGCACGGCTTTGACCTCCTTCCATGGTGGCTCTTTGTCTCAGTTGAAATGGATTTCAGAAATGGTTTGGTAGCCGTAGTCTGGAACAACAGCAGCTTATGGGTGTGACCTGCACCCTTTTATTCTTTGTGGGTGTGACCTGAACCCTTTTATTCTTTGTGGGTGTGGTTTAATCAGTAGGGTAGCGCAGTGGAAAGACTATCTGTGCTTGAATTCACAGAACGAGTGTTTGGAGGCCCCTCACTCCTTCAACCTGATTGGTTGGTTGGACCACCAGAATGCTGAGCCTCATCCACACTAGATCACGGCTGACAGAAGGGAGTTAGGCTCTTGCTCAACTCCTGTTTTTATTTCCTGTTTGAATGAGAAGTTATGCACAGCTTGAGTTTAACGAGAATAAGTAGGTTTTTAAATGAGATATAAAAGGTTTGATCCACAGAAAAGTTACTAAATTATTATACAACAGTGCATTGCTGTTGATTCCTTTTTTAATTGGCTGGCAGAATTAATTGACATCATTCTTAAGTTCAATAAAAATTCTTGGGAATCATTTTATAGAGTTTGCCTTGCTTTATGAATGTGGGAGTACAACCATTTGGTTCCAGCTCCAGTGGACTATAGCAGTGATCCCCTGAGACAGATGGGATGACTTACTATGTGTCAGGTTCATTGGGACAACAGCAGCAGAATAGTCTCTATTCATCATGTCATGTGTTGGTAGCAGTAATCACAATGTTTGAAGGCGAAGTGGCAGTGAGTTTGGTCAGGTACTGTGTGTTTACTTGTTGACCTGTAGGCAGGAAATGCTTGAAATGCTTCTCGTGCGCATTAGGTCAGCTATCTCGTACATGTTAAGGCCATTTTACATATAGAAAAGAACTTGTATACATTTGTAGTTTGCTTTGCTATCCCCTTCTCCAAAGCAGATCGAATCAGCTGTTTACCCAAGTAGTATCTTTAAAGGGTCGGCCAAGCAATATTTCACACTGGGACACCGGCTTTTCTGGCCCTTTATCTGGCTCTTGAAAACATTTGTTTTGGTTGATATTTGTTGTTTAAGTCTCGAACCACAAGTACGTGTGCAAAGCTAAGGATGCGTGGTTAACTTGATTATGGAAGATTTGTTCATGGTTTCCTTCTCATTTGCTGAAGTCATAGAGTAGTATCTTGAAGACTGTGTTACAATCAAAGCATTTGTAACAGTTGACAGGACACTTTGGATATCTAGTGTGCATGAGGGGCAACTTTGGCTATTTTTGACAAAAAATGTCTAATTCATAATTGAAGCAGAGTTAATAATTAAAAAAAACCAATGAATAATTGTGAATAATTCATCCAGTGTGTAATTGGTGCTGAAAGGATATTGCAGGAAGCTTCAGCAATATCTTTCCTCTCTCTTTTGGATCAGTATAAAACGCAAATAATTTTGCCATACAGTGTGGTGGTACAGTGGTGCTCATCTTCTGTGCAAAGCCCCAGAGGGAACTTTCTAGCCATGAGTGGATTTTATAGTACAAAGGCAGATGAGAACATTCAATCAATGACAGCATTGTGCTGTCTGTGACTGTCTTCCCAATAGAAGTGGCACCATGACATCCACAGCACTGTCTGAATAAACTGAAGCTTTAAGCACCATAGAAATACCTCCAAACATTCCATTCTGTTCTATTTTAATCCGTAAGTCACACAGTTGAGCAGTCTGTGTTTCTTTACAATGGATTCTCAACAGCTGACATGTAATGCACAGAGTGGCTGTTCTGGTAATTATTCTGCTGTAACACAGATCACCAGCTGAACAAAAAAACAAGGTCAACTATCCAAAAGCTCGTCTCTTCTCTCCTCTCCCCCCCTCTTCTTTTCAAGGTGTCTTGCTGTGGGCCCTCTTGACCTTTGAGCTTCTGGTTCTGTTCTCCAGCCTGCTATCGAAGACTTTAAAAGCCTGTCACTATGGAATGTGTAAGATGTAACAGCATAGTCTACAACACACTAGTTCTAGTCCAAGCACAATAATTCAAAGGAATGATGTCATTGGTTTTTGAATGACAACAAAAAAATCAAGGCCTGGACAGTAGACTAGTGTTGGGCTTGTGAAATATCCGTCCCTCATTTTCTCTGACCTTTCATGCCAGACCGTTTCCATCTCCAACAGAGCCTCTCTGTCTGTGCTTGCTGTTGACTAAGGTCTAGTTGTGAGCATAATGACCCACAGGGTTTAAGGTCAGTGTTCCCATTCCACATAAGGAAATTGCAATGAGGCCAGTTGTGTGAAGTGGTTTTGCACATTGTCATCTCCCTTCAGTCGCTGTGTGTGTGTACACCTCATATCTATCAACACAGAAGTGATCGATACAGTGGATGTTCTCATTCAGCAGCCCAGCGCAACAGCTGTACACAACTTCAGTGGAGAAAGGACCTCTAATTCTATCGCATCAACAAATAGCTGACTTTCACAAATTCAAAAGGACACTGCAGCTCAATTTCAGGAGTTACAGCATATGTTTAATATTAGCAAAAACTAGGGGCCACATGCAAACATTTTGTTGGGCTGACTGGTCTGGTTCTAATTAACATTCCAGGCACTGGAAAATGTAATTCATTCAACCTGTGAAGGAAAGTGAATGAATGAATGAGAGAGAGAGAGAGAGAATGAGAGAATGAGAGAATGTTTTGTTTCTCATCTATACTTAAAAAACTTAATTTCTTCCTTATTTTTTAAAAGCAACTATTGTTTTCCATTCTAAATGAGAAGACTGTCACTGTGCTTCTATTTCTGGCCAGAGGGAGGCAGTGTGGATCTCATAATAAGGACTGGGTGGATGGCGTCCAAACTGTATGAGGAGTTATTCTCCTCTGGTTGTTTACTGTTGAATAATCCTTAATACAGATTCATTGAGGCGTTGCTGGGGATTATATTTGGCTGTAGTACGGTATGGAAGTGCAGAATAAAGAGGCAGCGGATGGTTCAACGCCAACGCATTACTGTCGATCTTAGTTAAATAACAAATGCGTAGCCATGTATTATACACCATTATACTGCCATACTTTATCATTATTATTATTATTACCTTTTCTTTAGACTGAAATATACAGTATGTCCTCAACTGACAAAGAGAATGATCAATTGATTATGATAAACACATTGAATTATGGCTTACAACGACGTTTACACGTCAATTTATCGACTGAGTAGTACTACTACATTCTATTGTTTATTCAACAACTAGTAGCTGTTCTTTTATATACCTTTTTTAATTTTAGGTTGGGGTAAAAACCTGAGGGTTTCATTGAAGGCATAACGTCACCATGGCTACCAACAACGAGGAGGCTTCTGGGATGTCTTGTGATCAACACCACCTGCTACCTGATGGTATGATCTCTGTCTGTCGTCACACGTGATTGCTGCATCTGTTTACGAAAAGTAATCTGATTACAAAAAGTAGTCTGATCAAGTTTCATGATAATAAAAATAAAGCAACTATATGAGTAAACACACCTCAAGTTACAGTTCAGCGTGAGCACTTTAAGGCGTAACATGCAAATGCGAAAGTGCTTCTGTGAAATGACAAAATGGGTTTATTTCACATGAGGGTAACTTCATTGGTAATTGGCTACCCTAAGGACAGAACGCTTCAAGGTGATTTAAAGGACTTTGGATAACTTTAATGGGCCTTTTCATATTAATAACGCATTTATAATTGAGTGGATCATGTTGAAAAAAAACACAAGATAATAAATAATAAAAACATAAATCATTGAGAAGTTCTAATTATTTATTCTTTGACTGTGTTTGGTATCATTTCATACAGATTGTACCAGTATAAATCCTGATATGTTTTGTATCTGGGAAACTGCATTTCAGTTGAATTAACATAAAAACTTACAGTTACAGAACAATTAAATTTTTGAAAAAGTAAATAGCACAATTGGTTCATTTAATGTTCCAACATATTCACAATTATACAAACAAACATTTCATTGGAGGGATTCGGAATGTCAAGCGCGTCAACATACGTCATCAGTGAGACACTGTGCACGCGAACAGAGCTCCGGGCGCACAGCTAGTTAGCGGCGTCATTATGCAGCGTCATCGTCTGTCCTTTCACTCGTGAAAAGTCGCGTGAAAATATCTGAAGAATGATGGACAACAGTGAAGACTTGGAGAGTTTTTTGAAGAATGTTGACGAAATAAGTGAGTGATATTTTTGGTTTTGTTTGTGGTAAACTGTAAAACTCCTGTAAAGCGCTTGGTTGTGTCTGCGTATCTAAGCAACAAACACGTGACACACGCTGGCTAGGCATAGGGAGAGAGGGATTACCTTGTCCTTGTTTTAAACATGGAAACACCGATAAATTGGGCGATTTAGTCCACCCTAAATAGTTCAGAGCTATTTAGAAGACTTTTGCTAAATTTAATGGACTTTTTCACGTTAGTAACACATTAATAGATGAGTATTCTTACTGTTACGATGGAATGCGTCATAGTAACCGTTACTTTTTAGACTGTTGAGTATAGTTTCAATTTTCCCTATAAATCTCTGTATTTTACATGTATTGGTAAAGGAATATGCTCTATGCGATAGGTTTAGATTTTATAAGTACATAATTTGTATATTTTCTATGTATATTATTACTTCTGTAAGTGACTGCTTGTTAAATGGTGAAATGAAAACATTTTCCAGGTGAACTTGTGAAGGAATTGAGCGTGGATGATGACAACAGGAAGCTGAAAGCAATAGAGAGAGCAGATTCTTATATTGCTATGTTGGATGGAGCCAGCCAGACAAAAATTAACAAGACAAAAATCAATACAAAACCACCACAGCCCTCAACGGTAAAGAGCATGGAGTCCACACAGCAGCACACAAGAACATCTACATTACATATGACCTGTCTATCTCTCTTTCCTACACACACATCCAGCCTGCCCATCTCTCTCCACCATCTCTATTTGTCTGTCTGTGTCTCACTCTCTTACAGCCTCCTTCTCCACTCTCCAGCAATACCTGTGTCATTCTCCATCTCTCTTTTGGCTTTTCTCTCTCTTTCTCTCCTCTATATGTCACTCACATACACACACCCCCTCTCCTTTCTGTCTCTCTCTCATTCTCTCACAGCCTCTCTGACTCTCACACTGTGTGCTAATCACATCTCTGCCTCTCAGTCTTAAGTCTTTCTCTCCGTTTCTCTCCTACTTGTCACTTGTTCTCTCTCTCTGTCTCTCTCTCTGTCTGTCTTCCCTCTCTGTCTTTCAAGACAGTCTCTCAGTTTCTACCCTTGCTCCAAGTCTACTCTCTCAGTTTACCCATCCCTGTCTTCCTCCTTGCACACCAAACTCAAAAGTAGCTCAGCAATGTAAAATGTATGGTAAACCACTGTTTAAATCCTGCTCTCTTTTTTTCAGTGTCCTGGGAATGCTACAGACATAACTCCAGGTGAGCAAACATGAAATGATGTTAAATGACTCCAGAGTGCTTCAGTTTCTTACAATTACAGCTCAAAGGAACCTGTTAACGGCTCTTGTGCACTTTCCTGACACCAGAGCTGAACTCGATAGATTGAAATCACCTTGTAAATGTAAAATGTAAAAGAAAATTGAGAAACCTTTCTTGCCACAAAACAAACAATGAAGAAAGACATCTGCTCTCTGCGTGCATGTGCACACTGATGTATTATAAATATTAACTAAAGACAAGAACAGTTTTTTAAATGATCTGCTGAATGTTAATGTAAATATGTTTAGTAATACATTCAACATATGTTGCTACAGGCTGAAGAGACTTGATAAGCCTACACAGTTTTTCTTTTGCTTGTGTTTGACTTGTGAACCTGACTTAGTTAGATCTTAATTTCAGTTGCAGTCTCTCTCAGCAATCCTGTGGTGTGGGTGGAATTGGTTAGAAAATATGAATGCTTCTTCCCTTCCCTACTTGCTGCCAATCTAGTCGCAACTGTGAACATGAGACATGATTGACAATTGAGATTGCGATTCCCCCGTGAGGTAAATGGTGGTGTTTTGGAGGGTTAAAGGTTTTTCTCCAATCAGATTCCTTCTGTGGGAGGCCCTACATGTTGTTCAGAGAACTAAATCTGTGAATAGCTATCAGGAACTAACTTGAATTAACTTCAGCAAGTTTGACAAAAAAGGTACAGTGTTTAGCTTTAATTGACAATGAAGTCACAAAGCTTCAAGTAGTGATCTTTATTTTCAGTCCCTGTGCTGCTCTCTCTTTTAAGATATCAGATATAGCACATTTATGCCCATAACAAGCTTGTTGACTGAGTTTCACTATATTGTTTAAACTAATAAGGGACACTTGGTTTCTTATTTACGCGACCTTCCAGCCCATCACCAACTACTAACACATTCACTGATAAGTTCTTACCAACTGCTTTTCCATTCACACCACAGGCTGTGTACACATGCTGTTCACCACTGTTTGAGATAGTGCCAATAGTGTGCTGCCTTGCCCTCTGTCCACGGCGCATTTAACACGCACTGAGCTGGTAACTGGATTGATGAAAACAGGTCATTTAGTCTTTGTAAAAGTCTTTATTGATTCCGTTAAGCTTGAAACCTCAGACTGAGAAGATGGAGAGCCCTTCCCGGCTACACTTAAGAACAGAACAAATAATATTGTATCAAATCAGCAGTTTATCACAATATAGGCAGAGAGGCAGACTGAGAGAGAGGCTGCTCTTGTTATGGCAATTTCCGGTGCTCCATACACAGCTCAACCCCAGGAATGCCTTTTATTAGGTTAGAGCAACTCAACACAACGCTGCAGGGAAGTCACCACTGGTAGAACATCTCTTCCAAATGGCTTATCGAAACACTTACTATTAACACTGACACGTTCTGTTAACTAATATTAGGAACAATAAATAACAAACAAAATTACAACCCGCTAATAACTCACACGCCACTATTAGTCTCACAGGGCATTTTAGAATCTCCATTAATTCATTCAGTTATTTAATTCATGGACAACACTTATGGCAATTCATAATGCACAGAGCAATTATGGTTTTGCAGTGTTAGCTTGCACACTGCTCTAAATTAGACATATCTGCTCAAACGTCTATGTGAGGGGGAAGCATTAACAGTGTCAGCAGTTCTCATTTTTTGCAGTATAGTCTCATACCAGGATGGAGCCTCGTGATTTTTCCATATGTAGAGACTACATTATCAAATACATAAAATATATTTTTTTGTTAAATTACTTGAATTATTTTTTTAGGTGAAACTTCATTGTTGTCAAAAGGATGCCATTTACTAGAGCACTTTCAAACAAATTATAACTTTACACTTCAGATTCTCCTTGTTGTAAAATCTTGTCTATCTCACCACATGAGTAGAGAGGCTACGAAGCTTTTACACCTCTTTTTTCAAAGTAGATGTGTGATTGGGTTGACAATTGTTATGCTTACTGAGGTAGTAAAAGTAATTTTTTTTCAGTGAGCGGAAACGTTTTCAAACTACTGCTAACTCTCTCGTCACCCAACACAGATTTTTGATCCCAAGCTGATTCTGCGTGACTTTTATTACATTCTACTGAAAGCAATGTCTGTGCAAGACCATTTTCCCCTTTTAGTATTAGCAATCACCAACAGTGTCTGTGGGAGTCTCGGTTGTCAGTTATAACAGCTTTCAAAATCCAAAATTGTACTTTCAGCACACAGTGCAAATTAGCACCACATAGAGTAGGCCTTGATGTGTGTCACCCCAATGGTTTCTGAAGGTGAATTGAATGTGCATAAGGAATATGAAATATTGCCCTAAATGAACAAATTGCATCATTTTAATGCCTCTACCTGTTCTAGCTCCTCCTAAATTGTTGATCTTTTTTGTTATCAAGAGAATTTCATGAAGGTTATGGAGAGGGATGCAGAAGACAGGAGAAAAGTGAGGATTGCAAAGGAAAAGAAAGCAAACGGTGCGTGTTTCTTCATCATTTCAAACCATCAGAAGTCAATAATAGTTCTTATTGTCAATTTCTGTTTCTGGACATTTACATGGTGTGCTCTGTTATCTTAGCATTCAAAGAAAAGGGAAATGATGCTTACGCAAAAGAAGAATATGAAACTGCGGTGAAGTATTACAGTGATGGACTGGCTGAACTCAAGGACATGCAGCAGTTATACACCAACAGAGCACAAGTAAATGTTTTTGCAATATGAATATTTTCGAAATGGTCATAAATCGAAGTATTCTTTCTCTCAGTAACCGTACCCCCATTTTTGCCTCAATCGCATTACAGACAAATAATGTTAGCATTGAGTTCATGTAAACATAGTGACAGATCTATAATTCCTACATCCTTTTTGTCCCAACTGACATTGAGAAGGAGGCAAATTACATTCTGGAATATAGACATACAGACACAATAACACAGAGACACAAAAAATACAAGGAAATAAGGAAATACAGCATATCTGAGCAAAACAATAAAACACTACAGCACCATAACACTACAACAGTTTGTCTGCTTTCTGAATTCAGATGTACAGTATTTACTGTGCGGTCAATTTTTGTTGCTTTGTTATATCTTACCCACTGTTTAACTCTCCTATAGGCCTACATCAAGCTTGGAAAGTACACGGAGGCCATCAGTGACTGTGAATGGGCCTTGAAGGTGAGGCTTGACTGGGAGCTGGGGAGTGTTTGTCATTTGCTACCTCATCTGTCAGTATGTCATTTCAAGTACCATTCTTTGTGATTCTGAAAGTTAAGGGTAGATATGATCTATTGGGAAAATGGGTTGGATAACTTATCTCCACTTTTTGCACAGTTCCAAATGAAACATGAGCACTGCAGCACTCTGAGGAGATGAGTGTGTTTCAGAGAGAAGATGAATTGTGTGCTCTAATGTAGCTGTTTTTGGGGTACATGTTTGTAGCTTTGTCAGAGTTTGCATTCCTGTTTATTACAATGCAGAAACATGAAGTGACCATTATGCAGATGTGCTGCTGATGAAGTTCTTTTACACTCCCATGATCATTTTGTCTCCATCAGTGTGATGCGGGCTGCATCAAGGCGTACCTACACATGGGAAAAGCATATCTGGCGTTGAATAATTATAACGAGGTAAGCATAATTACCACTCATTACATTGAATCACACCTCTGATTCTTTTAGACGTTGATTTTGGAGACCCAGCCGCGACTTAGCATTTTATCTAACTACAGCAGAGATAAGAGCCTTAATGATAATGCATGTTTAACTATGGTTACATAAGTTGTTCTGTTATTGAAACCAATGCAAGTAATGTAATACCATGATATTATTAGTAAATTGTATTGGTGTGCCAGTCCACACAAACATCGAGACATCTTTAAAAGTTTCTCTTTTTATGCAACTAAGTGTAAGGTGCATTGTGGTGTCCTCTCTGTTGCTTGTTTGCTATTTTAGTTTAGCCAGAATCATATTGATTTCTGTGGTGCCAGAACAGATCATTGAACACTGAACAGTGCAGCCTATCATATTTCCAGCAATGAGCCAAATTCTTCTTTTTTTTCAGTCTAGAGGCTGCTTTAAAAAGATAGTGGAAATTGAACCTGGGAAGGAGAAGATGGTCAAAGGTAAAGGGAAATCAATATTATTTCAGGAGTTGGGAAAAGCTCCTGAGTTTCAATCAATTTGAGGAAATTTTGCTTGTTGTTGGTGGTGGTGGTGAAGAGTTCGCCCCATCTTGTTTTTGCCCATGAATTTATTATTGAACGGATCACCGTGTAATTTAATTGACAAAACATTGCATCTACTACGCTGACGGCACTGTTTTCTGTTGTCACTTTCCTTCATGCAGCTTTTATCTGTGTTCATTCAGCTCAATAGTGCACGCTAGTTCTGACTGTCTCCAGTTTGGAGCACATTTATTATTAACTGCCCCTATTGTAATAAGTGTGGATAAGAGGAGCATGAAAAACTTATTAAACAACAAATCTAGGAAGGGATACAAGAATTTTTCAAATGAGCCATTTCTATCTGAAATGAGGTAAAAGTTAATGTGTAATTAACTCCATATCTTTGTCGGTTTCCTCAAAAGTAATGCACCAATCGCTTAACAATTTGACATAGTTATACCATGACAGACAATCAGAAAGTTGTATTCTTGTACTGTATTATTGACTTGTAGAGTGTGGTGGTATGAAGCATAAATTCAGTCCACTCTGGCATAGTTTATGTTTAGTTGTGGAGGCACAGTTTCTTGTATAAAAATTTGTGTGCAGGGATGTTGAATGATGTACCAGCTGAGAGTGCTGTTACTTTGTGGTTCTTCCCTAAGTTATTATTGTTTTGCAGGTTCTCTGTTCTCCCCTCTTAAATCTCAATTTGTTTTCTCCATACAGAATACCTGACCCAGGTGGAATTGAAAGAAGAGAGAGAGAGTCAGGAGAAGAGTGCGATGGAGGCGTTTGACAGGGGAGAAAGGAAGGCTAGTGTAATTCCAGGGCTGTTAGAGAAGATGTCAGGGCCATTGCCAATTCCCATGTACTACTGTTTGTTGGAGGTTCTCTCACAAGCCATTACTGATTGTGAGTGCTCCGTTAGATGATGTTTTTTTAACATTCATTGACCATCTATTCACCATTTAATGAAAACACCAAAACAATCCAATAGATACACTCTGGCCACAGAGCCAGCTCACTCTCATCCACCGGTTCTCCACCTCAGGTTTTTTTTAGATCTGAGAAACACTGAACCCCATTCTCCTTCTCCTCCATTCTCTTTGTGCTGCTCTTTCTTCAATAACTTGCTTCACTTGTTTGTCATTCTCTTGGGTCTTTTTCCAAAGTACTTGCAAAAGATGTGCCTTAAAACCAACAAAGTAGAGAATACTGTACATGATGCAGGAGACCCAGAGGGAGATCCTCAGCACTACAGTACTACTACAGTACTGACAATAAATATACCAGGGCAAAGCATCAGATGACTCATGGCTTCAAAAGCCAAAAGTTCTTGTTTCCAAGTGCATCATACCTTTGGAAGAGAAGGGAGAACTAATGCTGTCCATCACTGATTCCTTGTCATGCTCAGCTCCTAATACGAAAATTAGAAAAAAACGAAAACATAAAAGTCCATCATGCAGCTTCAAAACTGTAAAAAGACCTGAGAAAAGGGAGATGTCCATCAGATCAATGCGTGAGAAGACAAAGTGAGTTTCCCTGCATTCTCTCTTTGCAGAATGGGTAGATAAACTAAATGAAATGAAATGAAATTAACCTGTTGACGAGCTGTGAAACTCCAATTTGATTTCAGACTGGTGTCATCTTTTAATAGCGTCAGCAAGTCTTGTACTTGATGATGTAATTTGTTCCTTTACTGCTGATTGGCTGGTTTAAAACTGGCAAGGTCCACCATCCAATCACCATGGTATAGTTGTCACAAATAACATGTTTGCCCATAGCAGATGTAGCAGATATAGCAGATCTATCTATCTATCGGATCGATCGATCGATCTATCTATCTATCTATCTATCTATCTATCTATCTATCTATCTATCTATCTATCTATCTATCTATCTATCTATCTAACACAATTAATCACTGAGCCTTCTGGTGTGCAATTTAATTAAACATCTGTGATAACAGGTGCCCATTTAATAACCTCAGCGGCATACTTGTGCTCATACACTAAACCCTGTCACATTAAGTGTTGTTAGCTTGTGGAAGGTGATACCCGTCTGATGGTCCTGTATGACAGCCTAGTCTGCCTGTCATATTTCAGGGCTATTACATTATTCTTTACATCTAGGATGAGGTGGGTGACAGCCTGACTAGTCAGGTGATTTTTACTCAAGAGTTTTTTAGTCAATGACTACCTGCACACCATCCTCAACCATAGAATGACCAGATGGTTCACCGAGCTGGTAACCTTACCTCCCATTTTATCCTATATGTGAGACCAACCCCAGATCTATGTCCTAGTGCCACATGCACATTAAGGCCATTATTCTCGGATTTAGGCAATAAATAAATTCAGGTAAATACCACAATTAGAGTGAAACAAGCATGAACTGACGTAGTCTTGACATAAAGTAGATGATACAACTGCAAACTAATTTACTATGGTGTGTAATTTGAGGAGTCCACATTGTGGTCTCTTGAAATGATTAGTAATTCTTCATGGTCACCATCTATTGAAAAAAAAACCTGATGGTTTCAAATCCTCTTACTTTTTCTAGTTGCAAGCATGAGCAATACAGTTGGGAGAAATAACTTTGTATTTCAGACACTGAGTGCTTTTAATGACACAATTCATGTCTCCCTCACCAACTGCTGATGCACCCTATTGTTAATGTTTTTGACCCAACAAGTGACTTTGAAACTCACACACTTCTAAAATAACTTGCTTAGTAAGAGCCAACAGGCAGGAATGGCAAGGTTGTAATGGAACAAATGAAGGTTAATGAAATCCTTAGAACTGTTTGCTTTTCAACAGTTTAACTTTACATGCTGTACGGACGTGGTTACATGCTGCAACCCCTCTCTGCTTATACTTGCATGTGATTTAATAGCCCAGGGAGAGTGCATGTAAGGGGTCCTTCACCTAACTAAAATATAAATAGTTTTGAAGGTTAAGATTTGCAACTTAAATGTACATGAAAGGTTTCAGTCAATATCAGGATATGAGTCATGTTTACAACCTGCTTTCACAATTTGCCTTTTGAGGATTAAAAAAAACAAGTAAAACAATGGATAGATTTTACATCGGCCTCATGGAAATATGCAATAATATCGACAAAGTTATGTTATAAATGGAACCGCTTCCTCCTGGGGAAGTGATCATTGGATAAAGAAAGGTATTTTAAATTGCTATAAAAGGATTAGAGTGCCCTTTGAGTGACCAGTGTGTGCATATATGCAAAGAAGAGAGAGAGTGAAAACAAGCCTTTTATGAACATATTTTGTGACTAAGTGGTGCGTGAACTTGACAATAAAAACATGATTTCCTATTTATTGCATGTAGAGTTAGTGGGGGCTCTCTCAGCTGTGGGCTCAAAGTAATCGTTGACCTTGATAATGGTGAAGTTCACCTTAACATACGGTCCTAGAGGTTGATGGAATGAAAGGGATTAAGCTTGAAGTGTGTGACTCAGCAGCCAGAAAGTTCTAAAGTATCTTCCACCACAGAATACGACTTAGTCTTCATCCTTGTTCTAACTTTAAACTGTATTTGTAATACATCCACATCCTGTGCACTAGCTGTCCTCAACAGCAATAGCAAGCATTTCTTATCTGTCCTTTTTCTTCATTTAGATGAATAAAAGTGTATTGTCAAATGATGTAATGCCTGTCAAATACTGCCATTCAATGGAAAAGGGCAAAAGTTTCATAACACACTCAGGAAGGATCTCAGCAGGGCTGACATTCCAGAATTTCTGCCCTTGATGTAATCTGTCATTGATGTGCTCTACTTTCCATCAACTTCAACTTATTATTAGTTGAAATCAGACTATTCCTCACTGTCCCTCACTTTCCTAATGTGTTAAATATATTCTGTTCTCTAATGCCCCTCAGTAAACCAATGTGCAGCCTTGATGACGACATGTTTTCTGTGTTCTTACATCTCACAGGTACAGGTACCGGCCAGACCCTTTTCAGACTTAACAATGGCTTCAATATCATCAGCAGCAATGACATGGTGAGGAGGTAAGGAGACCGGTGGGAGAGGAGGCTGACAGCCCTCAGTGGGGCTTTGACAGATGGACCCAGTGAGAGGGCCATACAGAGACAAAGATGGCCCAAAGTAGATTCACCCCACGCTCTCTCCCTCCCTCTCCCATTTTGGCTGTTTGTCTGATGGCCAAAAGTGGAAAACAATGTTACCCGGGAGATTGAGATGCGTCCTGAAATCAGCAAATGCCCCATGATTCCTCCCCGAAAGAGGGGGAGTATTACACAAGACAAATTATGACCCTCACATGTCTGATCAGTAAGGGTATTATTAACTTGCCACACACACTCCGCTGTGTTCATTGTTAGCACTGTCATTATTCAAGAGGGAACGCGGTGTCTGGAAAGTAGTGCAAAGAAATTGCAGTCTGAACTTTGTGAAAATAGGCAATATGTTTTATCAGTGAGAACCAAGCACAGCAAACTGAAATCGATGAGAGCCATGCATCAAGTAAGGCCGATGCCGTCTTTCCATGCTCTGATCACAATGAGTCTGATTACGTGTGCTCTGGGGTAGCCTCAAAGTCCAAATTCTAGAGTAAAAGTCAAGGAGAAGATCTCAGATAAAATGGCTCTCAAAAACAGAACTTCTCCAGGCTGCAAACTATTTTCTGTGTGACTTTTTATGCCCCTAAGCAAGTGAGACAAAAACACAGGATGAGGGAGTAGTTTTCCTGTAGAGATTGATGAGCAACTCTATATGCACTGCAGTTTGCTGCATTCACTCCGAGCCTGCTTTGTCAATCAATAAAGTGCTTATTTGTCATATTACATTGCATTTGAATTCTGTGTTTTTATGTTTTTTTTGTGTGCTCTGCATCTTTGTGTAGAGATTAATGTTGTGTTACTGTCATTGAACCTACAGTATGTGTGTGTGTAAATAACATGGCTGTTATTTGGCAGTTGCCTGTTGCAGATAACAGAGGATGAGCACAGCCACGAGTTGCGTGTGTCTGTTCTGAAATTATGGACAACCATTTGCGATGGAAATGGTATGTATATCTTTGGGTTATGCAATTTCCATCTTTCTTGATGCAACAATTTTTTGTCATTGAGTCAACATGCACAATAACAGGGCCGTGGCTTTGACATATGCAAATGTAGATTATTCATTATACGGTTCTTCAAAGTGCTAATAAAGCCTGAACCCTTAATTTGCCTGACTCACACAGGCTTTGTAAGCTTCATCACATCAGAATTCACAAACATCAAATGCTTGTGCCAACTGTGACCAACTGTTTACACAGCCTTCTGCAATGTGTTCATGCTGATGTGAAAGAAAATCAAAGCATATACTTATCTCTAGAGCATGAATGGAACTTTGTTTTTATACAGTAATTGTGTTTACAGATGTGGGAACATGCTCTATAGAATTTTTTGCACACATTGTTGTGTTGAGTGGGCTCCTACGTTGTGCATGACACTCTTTTCTTCTGCTTTCAGATGAAAACCAGAAGATGTTGATGGCCTGTCCAGTTTTCACACAGGCTATCGTTCACTTGGTTGCATCAGAACACGTAGCTGTACGGAAAGAATGCCTGGCGTTACTGTGTTTGTATTCACAGACGTCACGTAGCAGAAGCTTGGCCATTCAAAACTTGGATCTGTACATGTAAGAATATTGATATTATCATAGATTCAGCCAATTAGAGCAATCAAATATCTTAAGTAAAAAATGTGCATGAGCGATTCAAACCCTGGGTATACTGTGGCTAGAATAAATGAAATGTACAGTAGGCTGTAGAATGTTACCACTGTGATGTCATTTTCACAAGGTAAGACTTCCACTTCTACAAACACATAGTAATACCATTGATTGACCACAGAATGACGGTTTCCCTATCAGTTCTCTCAGCTGAGTGCAGAGCTGAAGACAGTTTTTCCCATGTGTGACGGTCTAAGGAAAATCGCACTAGTGTCTTTCCACATCGTACTGCAGTGGTGTACATGCCACAGCAAGCATATTATGTTCTCTCTTTAACTATAAGTTAATAAGAAATATCAACGTCAGCACATGTGATTCACGCTTTAACCAACAATTAGATCGAAATTTGTGCTCAGCTGTAATCTGTCTATCACGCACATAAACATATTCAATTCACATTCATTGCAGTGTTATGTATTGTTGTAACATGATGGAATCTGTTATTTCTTTCTTTCTATTCTTAATCACGATCTAAAGGTTAATGAAGAGCCTCGTGGCATGCATCTCACAGCCAATGCAGCAGCAAGAGACCACAGCTGTAAACATTCTGAAGAATTTCGCAACAGAAAACAGGTATTAATCAAAAACACTACTGCTTTTTCCCCAGACCCAAGAAAATTATTAGTGTTATTTCTGGATGAATAAACAAACATTTTCACAGATACTCTGCAAACTATGCAGACTTTGACCCACAGGATAGTCTTTTATCCTCCCATAGATCATATCCATATATATTAAAAGCACTTTAAAATCTAGCCGCATTAAGAGAGGGCCACTGAGAAATAGTGTGTGTGAGTATGACATCTTAAATAAATCAACATGTGCTATCCCAGAGATAACATCACTTGAAGGCAAAAGGCTGTTATGTATCTCAACCTGTTTCTGTCTCTGGTGCTTCATGAAAATAGACATGAAAGGACAAACGAACGCAGAGGGGAATATGTCCTGCTGTCAGGCAGTGAAATAAGAAAATCTATTTTTTATGTCCATAATTCAAAGAGAGTTACCTCACTAAAACATATTAGCTCTGGTATGACCCACACGGTTAGAGACCGATTTTATTTGGCCCAAAGCATTTCATAGATACATTATATAATATTGACATAGAAAATATACAAAAGACGCATTTACACCCATGGTGTACACTCTGCGCAAGGCGCAAGTGTTAGCCCCAGTATCATTACTATCGTACCCAAGATGTAGGTGTCACTTTCAGGCCGTTGCCCACTTTGTGTAAATAACTTGTGCAGGTGCGTTTGCACTTTAAACCAACTCAAACCATGTCTAAGCGAAAGTCTATTGTGCTGTGTTTTTCTGCTATTTAAAGACCGTAGCATTCACTCTGCTTGTTCGATTATTGCAATTATTTTAGATTGATTAATTCAGTAGGTGTGGGAAAAATAGTAAATAAATTGAAAAATTGGACTGAGTCACACACTGAGTCTGGTGTTAAATTTCACATTCTGTTGTTCCAAAATTGCGTCTTCTGTTCTTGTGTCACTTTTTATTTTCTGACTGAAATCTCGGTTGAACACCCTCAAACCCTAGGAGTCATCTTCATATAAGGAAATGCCTGTCAGCTGGTGAAGGGGTCTCCCTTGGTTGAGATACACAAATAAATGTACAACACCCACATTAGAAAGGTGTAATTGTGCAGATAGAAGGCAGATAACTGTCCCTCTGGTTTCAGATTAATATTGAGATTATATCAATTAAAATATATCCTACGAGAGGTGTGAATGGCAGATATTAGCAGGTACAATTTTAGCCAGACACATTTCAAGGCCACGCACGGTGAATTTGACAAAGTGGTCAAGGGACATGTTTGTGGATTATAAAATGTATATTTGTGGATTGTCTTCTGTGGGCTACATCTTATTAAAAGTCCAATAAATATTTTATTCCTTTGGTGATTGAGAGCCGTAGAGTTTCCTCAGCAGATAATCTGCCCTGTTGCACCATGAAGAAGCTCTTTGTTCAGACTGTGCAATGGACCATGGTCCAGGCTCAGTTGGCCCTTAAAAGAGAGTCAAGTGGAGCTTTGACTGGTTCAAATTATGTTCATCTTAAAACATGCCCATGACTTACGAGCCTAAATCAAAACCCTTTGCACCCTACGCCTCACTTTGCGCTCAGAATATGCGCAGTTTCAATAGCAAAATAGACTTGGCCAAAGCGCACCTTAATATTTTACCCAAGCAGATCCTCAGCAAATACAAACACAAATATACACTAATTTAGCAAATAGAGAGCAAGAATGGTCTTTTATTTTGTTACATATATAGCATATATAAGCAGCACTTGTTAAATCACAGGTGTAATTATAAGTATGTATGTGTCCTAAGAAGCTCTAGATCAGTCACTGAGTGAGCACACTGACTACTAATAGACTATGTGAAACATCATTCAAATACCATCTTTTATACTCATACCATCTAGCTGTGCATATGATACATTTTGTACATATCTTAAGGACTGAGTGGTGACTACGCAGCAAGACCATCTTGCCCGTCTCCCCAGACAAGACAAATAAATTTGACGTCAAAGTGTGGGGAGTCAAATATTATATTATCCAGGCCAGTATTTCTTTATTTTAATAATTCCCTTACAATTGTTTGAATTAAGTTTTCTGTGGAACTTTTGTTTGCCAGTTGTTGCAAAAGCTGTTAAAATCCTGTATTCAAAGTGGGACTGTTAAGCCATTTGAGACTTTAACCTATTATTAAACCTAAGCCCAGGCTGGACTAGATATACTAAACCACCTTTAAATGAAGGTTTCTGTGTTGTTTTGTGTATGATAATGTTTTTTTGGCTCACCAGTTGAACATTGTCATACTTTCTTCCAGATTTTGCATTCAGTCAAGAGATTTGTTGACAGACTCTGTCATTGTCCCTTTTGCAACAGTACTGGTAAGACATGTGGATACACATTTGGGTTGTAGTCACACAATGCTACCTATAGAATGACTGTTGAGGATATACAGTACATGTGCAGATATGTCTCTGTTTGTATCTGGGAAAATAATGTCTGTTCATTCATTTTTTAGAGAAATAGCAGCAGCTCCTATCTGCACATCCTTCCATCCCTGATATCGGTTGTTGCGTGTTTGGCCAGAGATGATGTCATCCGCCATAATCTCGCTCACTCTCCAGAATGCTGGAAGGCCTTTCTGGTTGCCCTTGTTAGTAACATTGTTTTTGTTGCTGTCAATGAATTCTGTGCCACAAGACACCTTGCTATATTTTGCTTGTGCTTATGCTCACCATATACATTTTATGCATTGTGAAATGTGTTGGTTGTCATTTTAGAGGCAGAGCAGTATATCTGGACACACAGAGATCCTGTATGCAATACTGGGCCTGATCATAAACCTTTCCACTGTTACTTCTCCAGTCATCCAGGTAACAAAAGTGATGGAGTGCGTTGTTGAAGTTGCTTTGCCTGGTGTTGTGTTTCAGTACCAAAACAAGGCAATCGCGGCAGTTGCAAACACAAACTTCTCACTTTCTTTAGTTATATCAATATTAAACCCTGCACTAGATCAGTGAACAGAAGCAATGGAGCTAAAATTTGATTTCTGTGACAGAGCACCACAAAACACAGGCCTGTAAATATTTCTTTGAGATTTCTCAGAAATATTTGAGGAGGAAGAATGACTTCCTTGAACCATTGAATAAGGATTGTCATTGTGACAAAGTTAAGATAATTGGCCGATTGGACACAAACATTCATACTCTTTGGAAAGGTCAGTGAAGGAACATAGTAATGACCTGCCTTTCCCCTTTCTGGCTGCATGCAAATCTCAATACATATAAGAAAGGTCATCATAACAGCACACTAAATACAGAGACCTACCTATCACAGGGGTGTGTCATTGTGATGCAAGTGAGAAATGTGTAAAAATAAGACTCAAATTTAGAACAATTCTAAAAAAAATAAAAACTTACAAAAAATACATGGATATGGAAAGGGACTGTGAGGACCAATATGTGTGATGTCACATATGCAGATGTGAAGTGAATGTGAAAATTGGTCCTATTTCTGTCCTGCTGAAGGATCATGCTGTTCCCCTCTGTGATCGCTGCCTGGAGCTGCTGAAGCATAGTAATGGTGGAGTCATAACTGTGAGTAGATTAATTCCCTTTGCACTAGGTGCCCCCTTCCACTTCAAACAGTTATATCATAAGTCATTGACTTCTCATGTCTATTGAACCAAGAAAATGTGAAAAACTACCACTTTGGGAATTTTTACAGTTGTAGAAGAGGTGTGCTAAAAACTTTTCTTGCTTGTTTTCCTAACTTTGTGTACAGACTATGAAGCCAAAAACATTACTTTCAGGTAACTAGACGAAAATAAAAGGCATTTGTCTTGAGTAATGGTCCTTTCTTTGTGCCTGTGATCTCACTGGCAATGTGCACCAAATGATGATACTAGCAATTCATGGAGGATTCTTGTATGTGTGGTAAGGGGTGATTGAAACTCCCGCTCCAGGTGCTGTCTGTGCTAATGGCTGTTATAGCAGTTTCACACAAATCCTTTAATGTCCCCCATGTCTGCACATCTGCCTTTTTTACTGGCTTTAATGCTCACACACTGCCTTCCTGCCACTTTTTCTTCCATGTATTCTTGTGTCAATGTCAGTTTTTATTTTCCTATTCTGTTCTCTTCTTTATAATGCATCATATGACTTTTGTTATAGGCCTGGACTGTATACCTTTTGTTGAAGGGAGTTATCAGGAAACAGAATCCGCAATCCACAGAGTGATAACACTTCAGCTTTGATTCGATCATGGCCCTGCCATGGTTACTATTAGGGTTAGGGTTGTTTCGGATGCTAACCATCATTGAATAACTGGTTAATCAATAGACATATACAGCATGTGCTGATTTAGGGCCATCCAATTTTCTCCATAATTTGTGCATATTTTTATGGATTCATTTTTTTTGCCTTACACAAAGTATTTTGGCACTGAGACACAGTTCCAGATCCAGATTAGGTGTTGTTCAACATTTTCTAAATAATTTTAGAACTCTAAAGTTCACAGGTTTGTACGCCTTGGTGAAATTTGGAACTATTTAATATACCATTATTTAAAGAATGTTAAAGAAATATCTATAACATGATAATTCCATGCACAATATGATTCGCTAATGTAGGTGTACTTAGTTTGTAGAGCCATGAAGACATTTATGCAACTGGTCAGTCCAGCAAGGGGCAACCATCACCTTTTAGGAGCTCTTTAATTATATTTCTTTGTGTCTCCTTTCCCTGGTCACTCTAACATGTATTCTCCCTTTCCACCTTTATAATGCAGCCCACCACTTCATTTCTGCCAGCAGACAGACTGATTTCATGTCTGAGCACAGCATTTGTTTCTATTTATGCTCCACATTTTTCCTATCACAGTCTCATCTTGTCTTCTGAAGGAGCTGTTCTCCATTGCTTATTTTCTCTTTGCCTGCACTCTTGTCCTGAGCAGCTGTCCCTTGGTCCTTGGCTTTTAACCATTTCTCTGTATTTTCATGGCCAACTGTGTTTACTTTTTGTCTGTTTCTGATGTTTTTCTTTGCCCTTCAGAGAGCTGCAGGCGTGCTAAGCAATGTCGTCCCTCAGTCCCCCGATGCCACTCAGCACGTTGTTCAGGAGAATGTGGTGAAGAGCATGCGCTGGCTGCTGAAGGTGAACATTTTACATACAACCCCACATCTTTGTTTACATCAACAATAGTTGATTTAGTTCCACCACCTTTGATTGAATGTATTGTTCGAAACTTATTGACATTATTTAAGATAGTGTGATAAGGAATGTGCATCGGTTGTGTATTCTCAGGGCCATGACTAGTCCTCGTCTAGTCCTTGTGCTTGGCATTGGACTGCCACAAGTTAATTCCATGACACGTGCTACACCCACACTTTTCACTTTCAAGAGTCAGGCACTCAAATAGGTCTTGCTACTAAGGAGCAAACTTGAGTGAATGTTTTATCTATATGCCACCGCTCACTCATCTAGCATGGATCCAGCAATTTGAAAATGTAATGATTCTCAGAAAAACTACACCCAAACTAAGTCACTGACATTTAACATGAGAGACATTTGGTGTTCATTTTCCAGGCCCAGAGTCTGTAGAGCACTATTTCTTCAACAGGACAAAGTTCAACGTTATGCACGCCACAGTAAAAAGTAAACGTACTACGTCTTGTAGATTATCATGTGGATTCCCAAGCACAACAATAAAAGTAATGCCTTGTAAAATAAGTCCTCTTTAAGAAGTATTTCTTCCTTATGAGGCACTGATAGTTTCATGGAAAAACTACGGCATTCCAGAGAAAAATGTCACTTTCTGAGTCAATTGTGAACATATTATCAAACTTTTCTTATAGCTGCATGATAAGTGAATGTCTAAAAATGCTCTAAATTAAAAAACCATGTCAGAGATAAGATTTGGATTTTATGATTTTTTTTTAGAAAGGTAGTAGAAAAAGAGACTGTCCATCATTTCCAATATGATCCCACCCGAACTGTGAAATGTTCAGATTTTGTTGACCCTATTGATGATCGATGCTGTATTGCATTATATTGAAATATGTTTCTACGTCCATAAAATGTGCTTTGTCTCTTTCTTTACATACAATTTGCAAAAGTTTGACACTATTTTTATGTTTGCCAATCCAGGGTACAGGGCAGACTGCCACCAAGTATGCCATTAAGACACTAACAGTGTGCACTGCTGCCAGTCACTTGGCACGGGAAGAGCTGGTGAAGTCTGACAAAAGTGAGAAACTGAGAAATGATTGACATGCTAGTATAACTTTTATGAGCTCCTTCATTAATTCAAGAACTTATTTGCAAATTTGACCCAATGTGCATCCACGTGTGTATGCATGTATGTCTACATGAATGTGTGTATAGTTTGTAACGACTTATCGCGTCATTTCAAGTCTGTTTTTGTAATGAATATTAACAGTGTTATCCTTTCTGTATTTGTTGTTCTTTTATTGTTCTTTATAGGACTCTCCCTTTTACGTCGTTTGCTGGCTTCCAGCTGTGATGAGATGGTGTCAGGGAATGCAGCCCTGTGCCTGAGCCATTGCCTTGAATTGGAGGGAACTGCCAGCAACCTACTGGGCACGGATATCGTGTTGCAGCTTCTTCGCCAGGCTGCAGGGGATGCTAAGAGGCCAGCAGTGCAACAAAACGCAGCTATTGCTTTGGGGAAACTGTGTCGATCTGAGCCAAGGTGCCCTTTCACCTCACTCTGTAAACCACATACTTTTGGTTGCCTTCTACAATCTAGTCTAAAGTATTGATGGACTCGCAGGCCCTTGAATAGCCACAAAAACAGTGACCGGCATGATGTTGAGAGGATGCTTAGGCTGAACGTAGCTTCTTCTGACCTGTGACCTGTATTACACTCATTATAGATATTTCACACAGCAGTGTACTCGACATAGCGAAGGGTGCATACAGCATTATGTCCGAGTACCATCCATCCCTCTAACCTCCATCCATCATCTATACTGCTTATCCATGTCAGGGTCATGGTGGGGCCATTTCAGTCATTTGAGTATTTGCTGGCTTTGCCAACTGTTTGGCCAACAAATGGCCAGCCTGTTCTGTTTAGTTTCAGATTTGCAGAGGCCCAGAGGATACAAGTGCTCCCAACCCAGAGAGACTATGAGCTGTGTCCTGGTAACGATAAGGCAATCATGTTCCCATTTCCCCTAGACGTGTGTGTCTGCTGTGATAAATTAATGAGGATATACAATTTAGAGCGACACAAAAGTACTTTAGAATTACTTGAAATGTTTCAGATTGTTCCCCACAGTCACCAGGGCGAGTAGAGGCTTAAGGGTCCACTGCACTCTGTTCTTCCCTCCATGTGCTGAGCATTGATTTATACACAGCAGGGATGTGTGACAGTAACATGTGCATGAACCATAGCTCAAGGTTCAATCACAGGTCAAGCCACTTTACCCCCACAAAAAACAACAATTACTCTGAATGGTAATTTGGTATTCATGTACCAACGTGACAAACAAGTATTTGAATTCTCGGAACCGTAGGGTCCGGCCCTATACAGCATAGTAATAAAATGTGACAGCTCTTTGTTCAATGGCAAAGGAATTTAGGACAGCTATGAACAGTGGGTCTGTCTGTCTGTCTGTCTTTAATCGCTCTTTTGAAATCCCAACCACTTTTTCCTCTAGATAGAAATGGTGGACTGGCAACATGTCTCCCTGAATGGTGTCCACCATGTCAGGAGGTTATGATTTGGTCTCCAGTCTGTGCATGTCAGATTCCACATAATTAGGCTGTGAATGCATTCTGATGGGGACGAGAGGCCACTGTCATGGTTGCATGTGTCAGCTCTGCACATCACAGTGCTGCCAGACTCAAAAACATGAGGGAAATCAAAGGGAGGACAGGCAGATCAGAGCTCCATATACAGGGCCTCCAATGTTCCGTTTCAATGGAAGCAGATCCACCCAGCGACACCTGGTTCCTTAGTTATGATGTCAGTGTGCACCTATCTGGCTGTAGCAATGTCTGCAATGTCAGTACTGTCCTTAACACAAATAAGCGTCTTCCTGAAAACAGAAATATACAGTCTGTCTGTTGGGAAATCACTGAGAAATACAAGTGAGACAGTACAGACAGAGCATGGCAGACCAGACGCATGACCGCACCAGCTCCAGCACCTTCTTTATTATTGACATGTGAAGAGGCAGGCACTGACTGCAGAAGGAAACTTGCCAGACTGGCTGGATGGGTGAAGGTCACAGAAGGCAGCAGGAGGCAATTTCAGAGGTTTTGGCCTTTTATTGTCATGAAATCAGACCATGGAGAATATATTCCAACATTTCCTCATGTGCAAAACATTGGGAAGTCAGTACAATAACATGACAAAATACTGAGGATTTACTTGCTCCCCTGCACGTTTCCTCTCATTGTTAGAAATGTTAAATTTTGCATTGCAGAGCAGCTGCCTAGTTTCTTCAGTCTCCATAGGGTAAAATAAAAGACGTCCAATTGAAAAGTGAGTGTTGCTAGTGTAGGCAAATTTCCATCTGATGCATTGTATATCATTTATAATAGGAGCTGTCTGCAACAAGCTTGTGCTGGTATGCTCCACCACATTTAAGACTGTGTCAAGACGATTCTTTGATTATTCTGATCTTTACTTCTCTATCTCACAAATTCACACTTGGCTAGTTTTAATGCCAGAACAATGAGGATTTAGTCTTTTTACAAAAAGATTTTTCTGTTTTATCCCTTTTACTTCACTTACAGGCACATGAGCAAACTTCGAGAACTCGGCGGTCTCGAGATTCTGCACTCCTCTATGAAGCTTATCACATGAAGACTGCCATGACTGCCGGACTTTTTTAAAGCTGGCTGTGATGAGGATTTGTTAAACATCTTTGTATGACCGGTGATGAACTGATACCCGTTTATAATTCCAAAAGGTATTTTTCTGTGTTAAATGATTGATTTACGGATTATTTTATTTGCTTATGTTCAGGTTGACAGTTGTGTCTGTTGGCAATCCTTTTTTTTTTTTTTTACTGTTGAGTGAAGCATTCATGTTTAATAGCTCTATGAATACTTTGTAAAAAAACAAATATGCATAAATATTTGACAAATATGTTGCTTACAACAACAGAGAATGATCCAGTAATGACTCAGCCCTGTGCAGCAGATACTAATTTCACTGAATTACACCATCTCCACAGAAAATAATCTGTTTCTGGTTGCCTAAAAATGTATATCAGCAGTTCAAATGGTATTCTAAATTGGTGTGCAAGATACGTTAAATTCCAGCTAACCATAGTAACAATATTTCTCGCCAAACTGAAAAATGGCATTGATTAACCAAATGTAACCATGATAATACATTCTGAGGTGTTTTAATATAGAACATAATGGCTCTGAAGGGAACATCACTCTGCGTCACATAATGCCTTCTGTGCCTTCTCCTTTATTTTAATAAATCAGCAGTCTGTGTCACATATTTTCACATACTTGATATCTTATTCCAAGTGAGGCGTGATTAAACCCATCTATTCCTATGGTTTAAGACTGTTTATGGGCGCATTGTCCTGCTATTTGTCATTACTATTGAAGGCCTTTCTTGGATTTACCATGAAGAGCTCTCTGTGTTTGCGCGGTAAAGCAAGCCCATCAACTACTATAACTGGCAATACAATATGCACTCTGTAGTGCCAAGAGCATAAAACCAATAGACAGAAATGGTCTCTATTATAGACCTCACAAGAAGCAATTCAGTCTGTGAAAACCATCAGTTCTCCATCACGTTTGAATTATCTGGTTGATGGTGCTGGAAGGACCAAAATAAGAGCATAGTCGTGTTGCTATTTACGTTTCTAGTCATCAAGACTGATAGCTTTGCATGTCTTCAGCACCAAGATTATGGAAGATGGGACTTTGTTCTGTTTGTTGTGCGACAGCAGTTCTAACCATTGCATCACAATGCCATCACCCCTATGAGAATGTCAGAGCAAAACACAGGTCTTGTTCACTGCATGCTGGTCTTATTCTTCCATTTGCGGTCCATTATGCTCGTGTAAGAAGCAAAGTCGACGTTAACTTTGCTTTTCTAACCACAACACAGAAGGGTCCTTTTAATTGGCCTATAAGCACAGAAACCATGCGCAGTGGTTCTCAGTCTTGGTCATAGTGGATCTATTTTCCATGTCTCCCTGTTCTAAAAAGCTAAATCAGGTCATTCCTGGCCCCAAATCAACTGTTGATCAAGCACTCCACTGCTTAAATTGGCTAAACACACCTGTGTTATTAGGTGAGGGAACATCGGGGGAGAGATGCTAAAATATGCTGTGCCGTGGCTCCCAAGGACTAAAACGGCTACACTGTCTTACACCGTGTGTTAAATCATTTCCGGAAATAACGACGTGGTGTGTGTGTGACCAGACAGCTGTAATTGGTCGGTCTTTTGTGAATGTTGGTATGTTGGAGGAGGGAAAAATGAAGCAATGCGATGATTTGTGAGGTTGTTTACTTGTCAGACAGACACCTATTCAGCACCGTTGGAAACATCAAAGAAATGCTGTCATGTCAGTAACTGCTCTGATTCACTTATTTAAAAACATGAAGTCTATGCTACCGCACAAAAAAAACAAAAAAAAAGATAAGTGTCACATTGTTCGTTCCACATGAGAGTCACAGACACGCATCCAGATATGTCTCAATTTCTCAATTGGGACAGAATTTAAATGTGAAAATGATAAATTGTGCTTAGAGAAAAATACAAAATAATAAAATTACAGTTTCTCCTCCAGCCGCATCCAGCATGGAGCCCTGCAGTCTTTGAGACAGAAACCTAAATAGGCTCCTGCCTGATTGGTCCATCAGATGCAGGTGTGACAATTAGACACACCTTTGTCCAATTATCACCTGAGCTGTAGCAAAATGTGCCATTGTGACCTAGTGTGTGTTTGTCTGCACAAACACAAACAAGCCAACTGCCAAAGCCGACCTAATCTCAGTTAATCCATGATAAAATGTTTTTTGTATTGTATAAAATGTATTCAGGAATTTATTGTGTTATTATAAAATGTATATTTTTGCTGGGTTAATGCCAGTGTTTTGTGTGTAACAACATTCCATGTCTGAAAAATGCAACAAGTACATTTGGCAAAAAGTTATGGTTAAAATCTGGATTTTATCTGGCAAAAACTGTAGAAATCCAGTGATTGATGATGATGAACACTGACGCTGGTCCTTTCCGGGTGGACTTTGGAGGTTCTCCCTGTGTCTATGTGGGTTTCCTATGGGTTCTCTAATTTCCTTCCACCTCCAAAGACATGTGAAGCAACCGTAGGTGTGAATGGAACTGTGGTTAAGTTCTTTGTTTATATGTGTCAGCCCTGGAATAGACTGGCAACCTACCCAGGCCGTACCCAGCCTAGTGATCGATGGGATAGACTCCAACACCATGGAGATGCTGACTATATAAGCGCTACAAAATGAATGGATGAATTTACTCATCGCTTTAATTATTTATTTTAATGTTTTATTTAGACTTCCTTTTAACTTCCTGTTACAGAAAACAACAATGAGAAATCTAATCCACGTCCAAGACAAAAGCTGTCTGTAAGAGGTGATAGCAGCTGTGAGTGTCTACAAACAGCCAATACTGTCTGCTCAGTAACATGAAACAGTAATGGGAACAATTAGTCACTGCGGCTTGAGGAATTGCAAAGAGAAGAGAGGTAGAATGAGGAAGATTTCCTTCTTCACTTCATTGTCCTTACTGCTTACAGATATGTTTACTTTTGCAGTAGTTAGGTGCTGTAGAATGCATTGATCATTTACATGTCATGAAGTTTATGGTTAATGATGTAATACGAAGGTTTGATATGAAGGTTTGTAGAAAGTGTCCTTAAAATATGCACAACGGAAAACCACAAAATATTAATAAGCTATTGAATTATACATTTTGCAGTGAATACCTGCACATCACGTTCACCAAGTTTGACCAAAAACACTGACTGAAGTATTTTATGTTATGGAAATATTTACACAAACTTAGAGGAATATGGCAAAAGCCTCCAAAATGTTCTTTTAGATGTAACATTTGAAATGAACAAGTTAAAATTCATATTTTTTCTTGACGTTCTCTCTGTAAAGATTAAATGAATCTCGGCCTCAGGACATACAGCTCCAATTGACTTGCTGTTAAACTCTTGACATTCTTACTGCATAGCTATTCTGTTTTGAGTCTGTTTTGCAAAATTGAATGATTTTCAGCAACAACTGATGTTTTTTATAAGTTGGAGCTTTGTATTTCTCACACATTGCTATCCTATAATGACTTCCATTTGCCTCTTCACGTTTGTTTGCAGCTTGGTCAAAACAGCCCTAAGTAACAGAGAATGTTGCTAAGATATGTGTGTACACAAACAAGAGTAGCTTGAGGAAATTAATTGGCACGGCATTGTTGAATCACCAGATTTCCACAGTCACAACAGTGAACGAACAGAAAAAGGAAAACTCGTCCTGTCATGTCACAGCAACAAAGGAAACACAACAACACAATGTAGGGGCCTGAGTGCCAAGTTTCAAGTTCCCACGCAACCTGATAGGTGGACATGTTTCAAAAGAAAAAGCACCTGCTGTGATTCCTTCACAGGACAGAGTCAGTTTTGGCTGAAATGGCCAAAAACTCTCATATCAAGGAGACACTATCCAACAAGCATGAGGTACATAACGTGGCCGGGCTGCGTAATGACAAACGATCTCAGGGCCGGGGTGACAACGTGATTTTAAAACTGCAGGGGGACAGCATCCTTTTGGGACGATGCAATCCATCTTCCAGAATGATGCAGCAGAAGGCACTGTGAAGACAGTCGTCGTGGCAACATCGTGTTTGACCTGCCTGAAAAATCGAACCCCGTCGTCCACTGAGAAATTGGCAGCTCTCCCTGCTCCCTCCTGTTGGCTACAGGTTCAGTGGCAGAGGGGCCCGGTCCATATTTCAAGCAATACACAACCTCATTACATGCTTTAAATCAACGGTCGGGTAAGGAGTCAGAAGAAATACTTTTTCCCAAACCATTATAAATGATATTTCTACTTCCATTACTCAATAAGCCTTTGAATCCTGGCTCAGGTATTCAACATGATTCCCATATGAGTTTTTTGTTTCTGCTTTCTGATGGGGGATGACATGCAGCAATGGGCACAGGTTGGAATCGAACCTCAGCGGCTATGGTGTGTGGTGGTCCACTGGCACCCCCCCCCC